>JAHHUK010000037.1:0-198595 GCA_018703695.1 Prunus fruticosa
AGGATAAAGTTTCGCTACCAAAAGGTTGACCAAGGTTTAATTGTTTCAAGATTGCCAAGAAGATGAGTGGCGGCTATGGCAAGTTGCAATTGTTGAAAGAGAGGTCACCATGCGATGTTGGCTGTACAAAGGGTACTACTATCAAGTGGAAGACTCGCAAAAGATGGCGCGCGAGAGTGTCAGGAGAATCCATAAGTGAACAGAAAATTAGGAGTTTTTCAAATAACTCAAAAACTACGAAACTACTAGATCTGGCAATGCCGGCGGCCCTCAAAAATAAACCGAAAATTGCTCACTATTCACAAAAGAAAGAAAGAAAACATCGAGCGCACTCGAACATTATGTGCAATTTAAACAGTGTCTTAGCATTAACAAATCAACGCGCCGTCGGGCTACTGATCCTGCTTGCGGTTTGCCTGAGCGCTCAGGCGACACGCCCACCCCATGAGCACCTCCAATCAAATAATCTAACCGAAAATCAAAGGACCGACCGAGTCGAGCAACTCGATGAGCTCAATATGGAGCATCCTCTCGACTATTCAGGTAAGAGTTAGTTAGATGGCCAAAGCATTAGGTGCGTTAGGGCATGAGCCAGTGGCACGTGATCATAACTCACTGGCGCTCGGCGCCATTGCCTCTGTCCAACTTGCAACCATGTCTAATGGTCTCTGAACATTACAAATGAGATATCGCCGGGCCGCCCGAAACAAGCTCAAATTTGTCCCGATTGCGCGCGCGCACCAGTTTCAACTTGCACGCGGATGCGGACAGAGCGAGCGAGCGAGCGAGCGGGCGGGCGGGGGCGGGCGTGCGGGCGATCTCGAGACGCACCTGTTAAGTGCAAATTCTTCGTGCTCTTAGCTCGCCCCACCTCTTGTTTGTTCGTCTCCTCCGTCTCTAATGTTTGCACTCGCGGCTCACTTGCTAATTCAAATAATTACATACAAACTGGCAAAGCGGGCCGGGGCGAGAGAAAACGCACAGTAAGTGCGCGTCCGGACGAGTGAAATGCGCGCATGAATTTCGCATTAGACGCGATGGAAGAGCGAGTCCCGATCCTTGGACATTTATCCGTTCACTCGTCCCGTCCCGTCCCGTCCCGACTCGTTCCGTTCCGTTCCGTGCCGTTTTGGGAGTGAAAAGTTTTGTTTGTTTTTGGCTGCGTGCATTCGGACGTGCAAACGACGACTAGCTCACTATTGGCACCTTATGAGAGACTAGCCAGCCACAATGCGCGCGGCGCCCCGGCCCTCTTCTCTCTGATCATCGAGTCAGCAACCTATCAAATCTATCAATCGAATTAAGAACCTGAGACGCACGTCCTCACTTGGGCTCGTCGAATGTTTGCCGAGTTCACAGGCGCAATTGTCTTATCAAATTGGCGCCGTCCCCCGCCCGCTCGCCTGCCCACCTGCCATTGGTGTGCTCGAGTGAGTATTACGCAACATCTCACTTGGACGGGGCCCAATCTGGCGCCCACTTTGTGCACTTTTGTTCCCTTTGCGCGAGTGGGCGGCGAGCAAATGGCAAGGCTCGTGCAGGCTAAACCAGAAATCTAGCCCTGGCTAGCGCCCAAGGCTGCCCGTGATCACAATGATTGGCTCAATTTCAAATGGGATTATTCAACTCGGCGAGTGTGGCCGCCGCTCGCTAAGTTCAGTTCAGTTCAGTTAGATTTGTGAGCGCCACCAAGCAGACACCGAACCAAGTGGGCAGAAAGAGACAAGAAAAGAGCGGAGGGGAGGGAGGGGGGGGACGATTTGCACACAATCAAAAATGTCATGCTCTTGCTTCATTGACTCTCGTGGGCCATCATGCGAACCAATCTCAATGGTTATCGAGTGTCCCCCGCGAGTGCGGTGCCCCTTTTTTTACTGCACAAGCTCACGCATTCACGCACTCGCGAGATTGCCATATTCCAAATGATCATGCAAACTGCGGCCGCTGACCGCCGCCGCCTCGATTTGACAAACTGGCTGGTATCAGAGTGTTGCCGCTCGAGTGACTCTTTTTGCCTCAACTCTCATGCAGATTTGAGATGCACACGCGACGACATTAAGGAGTTGCCGCTCTTAGAATCAATCAAATCAAATCTAGACGAACGACCAGACCATAGGACAAGATGGCGCCGAGACAATCAAACCGAAAGTGACAATAGTGTGGAGGCAAGCGCGGGCGCAAACATTGGCGCGAAGCACTGATGATTGGTATATTGATTTGCTCATAGCTTGTCACACACACACACACACACACACACACACACACACACACACACACACACACACACACACACACACAGAGAAAGAGAGTGAGAGAGAATGAGTTGGCGTCAATGTTTGAGCTGCACCGCTGGCCCGTGGCTGGCCTCTCCATCAGTTGGCCGCCAAACAACACGTTAACACTAATTGACTTTTGCGCGCGCTGCACCGATGCATTGCACTGATTGCGCGCACCAGCCAGCCCAAACACACAATTGTGCTCAATTGTGTACGAGGACAATTGTGAGCCAATAAGTCGAGTCGAGCGAAGTGTTTGTCGCGTCCACGCCCACTCCTTGATACGCCCCCAAGCAAGCGGCTGCTGCTGCCTCCCCGCGCGGCGGCGGCGGCAGCCAATCTGTCGCCGCACGCTCTCTCAACGCGCCAGGGCAAGCTGCTGCATGCGCCCGCGATCTTGGCTCGCGTGCGCACATTTGCGATGACGCGCGCGCAACGAGCGAACGCCAACAGCAATTTTAATCTCTCGTCAAACGCACACGCCCGTCCGCCAGCTCTCCCTATTCCCTTGCCCCCCCCTCCCCATCTCGGTCTTATCTCGCACACCAGCGTGTCCATCAAACTCGCTGCTCCGAGCCCACTGTTGCCGCCCATCAGCCGCCGCTTCATTACGCCGCGACGACAACGGCAACGACGACGACAGCGGCATCGCGTAATTGTCGCCCGTCTTGCTGGCGCGTGATTGTTCGCGCACTTGCGCGTGCCGGCCCGCCCACTTGTTCTGTTCCGCTCGCGAACTCGCCGCAGAGGGCGGAAATAGAAGACATGCGCTTAAGTTCGGGCCCGATTCAAATAAGCCCCAGCGACTTAGGCCATTGGGCGCCGCCGCTCTCGAAGGTGCCCGACAAAAAAGTTTGACACTTCATTTCATCGGCTGGCGTCGGCGGGGCTCAGCTCGACTCAATACAGTTCAGAAACCTGAACTGAGCGCGTGAATCTCATTCAGCTCTGGCGAGCGAGCGAGCTAGCGAGCAGGCGGTTGGGCGGCGGGCGCGCTGGCTGGCGCGCGAGTGCTCGGGACCATTTGGGATTTGCATATTGTGCAGGCGTTCGGGCCCGCTCTTGACGTGTTCGCGCCTCGTGCGCAGGACCCGCCAGCACATAGGGAGCCGCTCTAGTGCAAGTCAAATGATGTAAGTTGTCGTTAAGTTTTAGTTGTCCTTGTTGTGCTCTCGTGTCTGCTCTGCTGCGCGTCTTTGCGCCCTGCAGGCAAAGGCTCGCGCAATGAGCAATTCGCGCGCTCAAGTGGCGCGCACACACACACACACACACACACACACATACACACACACACACGCAAGCTCGCAGACCAACTCTTTCAAGAGCTGAATCTGGCCGTTCGTCGGCACAAAAGGCGCTTCGCTTTCGCACCACAGCGCACATTCTAATGATATTGCTCGTCGTCGGCCGATCGTCGACACGACTTGCGCCCACTCGCTCGCTCGCTCGCCCAAGATTAAGAGTCCAAGCGGGCGCAAGTGTCGCCTCGAACTATTGTCATTGCTCGTGGCGGCGCACGCGCGACGGCCGGATGATAACGAAGCAACTAGAGAGGCGGCCTTAATGTATTCTGAAGCCGCCACCTCGTCTCGCGGGCGCCGTATTTAGCAACCGCGCGTCTTGTGTGTCGTGGGCGCCGTCACACATCGGGCGCAACCATATGACACACGGCCGGGCGCACGCCAATATTGCGCGCGCCATGGAAACAGGTTGTTAGCAAGAAAGTGAGACAACAACAACAACAAAGGCGCTGCTCGTTTCATGCTTCACCTGGCCAGGTGTCTTGCTCTTTCAAAGAGGCGACGCGCGCACGTGTGCGCCCGCTTGTGTGTTTACAGCCAAATGCACTTGAGACGAGATAAGTCGCTCATCTGAATCTGGGCGCCCACTCGTGCGGGGGGGGGGCGGGCTTGTCGTGACGGTCAGTGGCGGCAAGTGAGCGGTCGCTCAAATCTGGCGAACCACTCGAGAGAGAGAGAGAGAGAGAGAGAGAGAGCGTTGGCCGCTCAAGTGGATCGGCACGGGCAAACTCCACACCCCTCGAGGCTAAATAAACTCACATAAAAACACGCTGACCATAGGCACAGGTGTAACCCGGTGCTCGTCTTCTGTCTCAGCGCACAGTGTGGCCTTGGCGCGGCGTCAGTGGCGCCCCCTCCCCCTCCCCGCAAGTGATTCAATTAAGCCGCCGCCGCCGCCGCCGCTACTTGTTCGCGCTTGGCCAGCGCCAGGCTCGAGTCGGGACCCGCGCGAAGCCGGGGCGCTGGTTCATTATTCGGGCTGCACACGCCCACTGGCCCACTCAACTCGGGTGACAAGCGAAAGATGAAAAATGTTGCGAGTGCCGAGCCATTTGTTCAGCGCCCGCGTACCGCTTATTGTGGCAACTGTTCACAAAACTGCCACTCTGTTGTTGTTGCTGTTTCTTCTTAACACACACACACACACACACACACACACACACACACACACACACACAACAAAGAAGAAAAAGAAGATTTCCCTTAACCGACTTGACTCGGACACGCGAGTGCGAGTGAAAACTTTCTCAAGTGGACGTGATTAAAATACGCGGCCAAATTGTTTCAAGCGCGAGTCGCGACTCGCGCTCGCGTTTGTTTTGCTCGCACTCGAGCGACCTGCCTATATGATCAACTGACGGGCGCAACCGTTCGCGCCTCAATGCTGAGTTTGAACCAGAAAACCTTGCGCGAAGTAAATAACAATCTTGCCATCAGTGTGTCAATGTGCCGAGCCAAGTGCGCGATAGTTCAAGATAATGATGGGCGGCGCGCCTCTGGAGTCGGCAGCACCCCGATTGATTCTGAGCCTCAACACATCCGGATGACACCTGTCCGAGGTCTGGCCGTGTCGTTCCCTCAAGTTGACCTCATGCAGATGGTGCGCCCCGTGAAATGTCACGCCCCTTTGTGAGGCGCGCCCAAACGCAAGAGAGATCGGGGGGGGGGGGGGCCGGAGTTTGTTTGCTTATGAGCATCTCGGAATCACTCGCCTCGAGTTGCCACAACCGGAAGAGCGTCTCGGTAAAAAACTCGTTCGCCGAGGCCAGTCCAAGTCCACTTACGATGGCGACGACGACGACGACGACGAGTTGCGTCACGGAGTTGTCGGTGGGCCGGCCATCGATCATCCCGAGGCGCGAATGCTGATGGGCCGGTCGGTCGGCCGGCCGGCGTGCGTGCTTGTGTGTCGGCGTAGTGCAATGGAGTCTCCATCGGCGAATAGTGCGCGTCGCGCGAGATGGACGTTCGCAAACTTGTCGCGTGCGCGCAGACCAGCGTGGCGGCGGGCGTATAATAACAATCATCGCGAGCATGCGTGCGTGCGTGCGTGCGTGTGTGCCCGCGCGTCTTTAGTTGTCGCCGAAAAATTTGACTGGCCTGCTGCAGACCGGGACGCGCATTCTGCAAGTGCGATTGGTGAGCATCGGGAATTGCATGCAGCCAGTTCACAGCCAATACGAGCCGCGACGCCCAATTTTCTGGCAAATTTACAGTCCGCCACCCAAAGGCGGTCTCTCTCCCCCCCCCCCCCCCCCCCCCCCTCTCTCTCTCTCTCTCTCTCTCTCTCTCTCTCTCTCTCTCTCTCTCTCTCTCTCTCTCCACTCAACTCAACTCAAATTCATCGCACGCTAGCCAGCCTCTCCAATTGCTCGCCCTCTCGCTCACTCGTGCACACAACTCGATGGATGATGAATGATGAATGATCGCGCGGCCGTGACGCGGTTTGCGGCATTCCAAAGCGGCGGCCAGCTAGAGTGTAACTCGCTGGCTCGACATTAGACACTCATAAGCCACTCTCGCGAGCTAGAGAGGGAGAGAGATCGATCGGACTTCTTGGGAAATTGCGCACCACTGGACAGGTTGCGCGCACAAATCTCGAGGCCGCCCGTCACGCGAAATCAATGACTTTCGAGCGGGCGCGCATTGTTTGAATGTCTTGATCGCGTTCGCCCCTAGCGCCGCCGCCGCCGCCGCTAGTGTTAGTTCGATAGTCGGGCCTGGCCCATTCAATTGTAATCATCGAACAAACTTGATTCAAATGCGCGCATGCAAACGCTCATCGGCCATTGCATATGAGCTATGGCAGAGTTGTGCGAGCTCTATTTGCGAGCATATTGACGGCGGGGGCGGGGGCGCGGACTTTTGATTGGGCCCGAGATGATCAATTAGTTTGTCTGGCTGGCCGCTCGATCGGAAGTGAGCGCCCGGGATCTTGTGTGCGCGGCCAAAATCTAGGCGCAAGTTGAGAGGCCAAAACTGGCAAATTTACCCATTGCATTCGTTTCGAGGGCTCGCATCCAGATTGATCGTCTAGCTCGCTCGCTCGCTCGCCGACCGGAGTTGCCAGCGGAAATGAGTTTAATTGCTCGCATGGCCTGGGGGCGTTGCGCGTGCGAGTCATCCATCTCGACTGCGCAAGCAAGCGAGAGAACACTTGCAGGCGTTCCACGCGGCACTCTCAGCCGTCTGAACTCCAGAGATCCAGGTCGTTGCTAGCGCTCGCACAGGCAGCAAGATCAAGAAGCATATAAATGATTTGACAAAGTCGGCCCGCGTGACTTAGCGGAGAGAGAGAGAGAGAGCAAGCGAAATGCAAACAAGTTCTGCGCGCCGCTCGTGTGAGTTGGCCCCCAAACCGAAAGCGGCTGTTCGGTGTGCTATCTGGTGTGCATTGGGTTCAGCTCGCCCAGCTAATTATGCAAATTTCTCATTGTCGCTCATGAGACGCGTACGATAGAGCGAGAGCTTGAGCTAGTTTTTGTCCAGCGCGCCTTGGCCGTTGTGCGCGCGTGCTTGTTAGCCAGCCGGGGAGGTTTGCCTCCAGCAACAAACACGCGCAACTGATGATGGGCCCTGATGATGAGCTCGGGACGTGCGCAAACGAACAACAAAAGAAATCAAACTGACCACTTCCGTCGCTCCCATTGGTGGTCGTGGTGGTCTTGCATGTGGCGGTCGCGTAAAACAGGCGGCAATGCGAGAGATAAATGAGATTGCAAATGAGCGAAATATAAATGCGAGACGCTCGGTAAGTCGGTTATTGTGCGTGTGTGTGTGTGTGTGTGTGTGTGTGTGTGTGTGTGTGTGTCTCTCTTTCGCTTGTTAGTTTTGTCTATCTGTGTCTGTGTACGCAGAGTTTCACCTGAGAGAATTGACAAAAATAGTGCGCGCTCCTGGGGAATTGTCGTCGTGGTCGTCGTACAGCTAACGAAGCGAAAGAGGCAAATACGCGCACAACAGCGGCCAGTGTGGCGTGCGTGTGAAATTAATCTAATTGCTTGGGGTGGCGCAATCGGATACAAATGCAAAATCGGGCTATGGTCGCCATCGTGCGCGTTGCGACGATGCATCTATGCAGTCAAGCTGGCCGATCGGTTAACTGGCTCGATCGAGAAACAACCCGCGGCCGCTTCGGGCTGGCAACATCTCGTCCAAGGTTCGTTGAGATCGCCCGTGATGGCGCCCGAATCAGATTCATTAGCGACCATCGGACATTCCCAACGCAAACACAAACACAGACACAAACACAAACACACACACACACACACACACACACACACACACACACACACAAAGGCCGCGCGCGAATTGACTAGAGGCTACACAAAGGCAGGATACAGACTCACGAGCATCTGTTACGCGAACGCGCTTCAAATGGCTGCCACCGATCGATCGGCTCATGGCGGACGCCTTTTGTTGACAGCGGTGGTGAAAAATGACGAGCGGGCGGTTGACAATTCTTGAAAACACGCCGAACAATGGCCGAGGTGGGGGGGGGTGCGGACGAAGAGCGGTCGCTCGCAGTGATCAACGCGCAACGAGTTTAATGAGTCGAGCGAGCGTCAGGCAAGTGTCTCAATTTGCTGTCGCTTTTGCGCGAGCGTGCGTGCTGCACGTCTTGCTGGCAAAAAAGTCGAGTCGCGCACGAGTCGTGGGGGGGGGGCGCACACAAAACGAGACACTTCTTGGCGCTCTCTCGCGTGAAACCATCTTTTTGAGAAAAACTCGCAAACCTCAACGGCAGCAACCGAGACTTGAGACGACAAGAGCTCCTCGAAGCGAGACGTCCAGCTGTGCGAGCTGCCGTTGACAAAGTCACGCTTTCTTTCCCTTTTGCCCCCAGTCGACTTTCTCTCATTGCAAATTCTACGAGCGTCCTTGTGAGCGCTCATTTGGTGTCGCGCGCCGGCTTAACACACGAGAGCGGAGAAATTTCTCTCCCTTACGCTCTCACCTGGCTGGACTTTAAACTGGCTACGCAAACTTGGACGCCGCAAGTTGGCCGTCACACTTGCTGCTTGCTGCTGGTGCGCGGCACAAGGCGAGCGCATTTGATTTATTTGATTCGATTGATTTGGGCGCATTTGGACGGAGCGAGTGAGCGCACAAGCAACGGGCGCCACTTTGTGTAAATGGCAAGCTAGAAAAAATCGAGCGCCAAGGATAAGAGGCCGCCGCCTGTTTGTGTTCGTCGACGTGGTCGTCGAGCGTGCTGTAGAACACGCGCGCACAAAATGAATTGGCCAATTTGTTTCCCTTTGTGTGCGTGTGCGCGTGTGTGCGCGTGTGTGCGCGGCGCGTTCGCTCTGTGTTTCTCTTTGAGACTTTCGAGCGAGCGGTCGTTGCTACGCGCCAGACAACAAGGTCCAACCACTTGAGGGAGAACAACAACAAATCGATTTGATTGAGCCGATCGGCGTGAGTGGTGCCCGCCATCGGTCGCTTGCGCGCAGGTAGCGCTCGTGTGGCTCGAAAGCTTGCGAAGGAGAACAAGCGGGCGGGGTGGGGGGCAATCTGTTGTTTCGAGTGGACCGTGCGCCTGCATTGCAGTCAGACAGATGTGAGCTCGCTACCTGAAGGAAATCTTTACCATGTGATTTATCGACCAGTTGCAAGCTCAACTAGCCACCGAGACGAGGCACACACGCACACACACACGCGCACACACACACACACACACACACACACACAGCAAGCCAAGTAGAGTAGATTCTTAGATTGGTGGGCTTGAGCACAACCTGAAAGCTGCGCTTAATTTGATTCGACTTGACACTCGCAAGGAATTAGCTCAGTCGGGCTATTTGTATCACTTTTGTCGCCTAAATCTTGGGCACGAGAACAGAGCCAAGAATCGGACACTGTGTAATGAATTTCATAATTGACGGTTGTTGGCCTCGTTCTCTCTTTCTCTCTGCCCCGCGGCTCGCGGTGATTTATCTTCTGGCGCGTGCTCGGGCAACTCGCCCAGCTGACAATAAGAGCGAGCCGGCTATCGATTGTTGGCCCCTCGCCTGAATTTTCTCCATATCGCCAGGCCCCCCCCCAATCGACACAGACACTCGAGGCACACCACACGCGCGACACAAACCTTGTGCCCTTTGTCGCGCAGAAGTCAACGCGGACGAGATCTGGCCGCGCGATATCGCGCCCTCTGCTTGTGGACGCGCGCTGATGATCACGCTGATCGTCACCATCGAGCTCGCACACGCTCGCCTCATTTCTTGTGGTCGCGCGTCGGGAAATGATCCCGACGCGAGAGCGAGAGAAAAGAGAGAGAGAGAGAGAGAGAGAGAGAGAGAGCGAGAGAGCCGAGGAAAAACACGCGAACTAGCAAGTGCAAGTTGCTTATAAAATCATTAAACTCGCGAAGGGGCGTCCGACTTCCACAGCCCAGGCGCCCGTGAGCTGCCTAGGCTGGCGGCGGGAGAATGATTATCGCACACGCCCGCGCGCCTCGCCAAACGACCGCTCGGGTGCGCGCACTAAATACCCTTCTCGCGCTCACTTGCTTGCTCGCTCACGGCCCGGCCCGGCCCGGGCTGGCTCGAAATGGTCGCCGTGCGCTCTCACACTGGCCCATGATTAATGGCCAGCTCGTTGCCGTCTCGAGTCCCTGCGGCCGGTTGCGAGGAGCTAACCAACCGAGCCCATCGGTCGCACGAGGGCAACTTTGTTTTCAATCGACAAGCGAAATAAGTGTCGCTCGGGTCGGCCTGGCCGCCAATGAAATAGCAATAAAAACACACACCGACGTGGTTTTAATGTGCAACACGCTCATTAAACAAGCGCCTCGTACGAGTTCAACACGAAAACTTCAAACCAGACTGACGAAATTCGCAAAACCACTGTTGGCGTTGAGAAGCTTGTTCGTTAGTGTTTCACGTGCAGACTTGCCAAGTTTGAAACACTAACACTAACACGGCGCCAGCTAGACGAGCTACAAGAGCATTTGCGACCATTTGCGTCCCAATCGATCTAACACTAGCTCGCTCTGTGTAGTTGACATTGCGAGACTTGAATTATTCATAATAATGGTCATCTAAAGACCATCATCAATGTCGCTTTGAGTTCACTCGGAAAATTTGCGCGCCGCTAAAACTTGACCAGCTAACTAACTCATTGAACTCTCTCTCTCTCTCTCTCACTCTTTTGAATTTATCATGAACAGGAGCTCAAGACAATGCGAGTTTGTCGTCGTCGTCGCCGCCGCGAGCTCGCAAGCAGCGCTCGCTGCAACCCAAACGAGCATTTCAGACGGCCCAGCCCGAGCAGTTCAACGCGCGCGCGGCTCAACTCGCCTTTGGCCAGCCCGAGCCGGCCGGTCTCGTCGAGTACTCAAACTCGACGGGCGCAACAATTTTATGTCGGCCGGCCGGGCCAGCGTCGGACGCGCGCATTACAATCTCCTGGCGCCGGCGCGTGGCAGTGTCACCCGGCGGAGAGTTGCTCTATGAAGAGCGCGAGGTGCCCCACATGACAAGGCAACACAACAACAGGTCGCAGCGGGCGGCGGCGACGAGCGCGAGCGGGCCTCTCGTGCGATCCGATGGCGCCCTTCTGCTGCCCGCCTTCGATCCGGCCAAAGATCATCCCGCCGGGCCGCATCCAGACCACACCGGGGAGCTCCCGGCGCAAACATTCCGGTGCTGTCTCGTCGCTCCGCTCACGAGCGATGCGAGCGCACACACGAGCCAGCAACCGGCCACACTGTGCAGTCGGCTCGTCACGACGCGAGCAGGTAAGTGTTGTCCGTTTTCGCTCTAAAACGCGCGCGCGCGCTCGAGTTGCGCCGCCAATCAATGCGGCCGCACACCGCTAGCTCCAATTGGGCGACATAGACATGATGATCTCTGTCGTCCAGAGCTCTGTCTTTGAGACGCTCTGGACGAGTTTGGCCCCGGGCGCGCGCGCGCACACACGAGTTTTAGCAGCGACAAGTCGCCAGCTCGCTCAAGTCGCCAGCTCGCTCAAGTCGAGCGGAAATGTTCGCGCGAGCGAGAAACAAGCCAAGTCTTTGGCATTGCGCGCTCGGTTCACCCAGGCGTCTTGTTTGTGTCAACTCCTCGTCGTTGTGAACGCGCACTCGGATCTCGCTCGGGTGGGGGGGGGCGCAAATCACGCGATTCGTCTCGTCGTGTTTCGTCTCGTGCCAGTCGCGCGGCGCGGCGCGACTCGCGAGTGAACGCAAGAGCGAAAGAACGAACGAACGCGCCCGCCAGTCCATTCATCACTTGTGTGCTCGTTGGCTCGCAACCCGATGTTCACTCGCAACCGTGCTCGCTTGTGCGACGCTCAACTCAATCGAGACTCGAGCGGCAAAGTGAAAATCAAAGACTCGCCGCCTCGCTGGAATCTGCCGCCGCTGTCGCTCGCATAGTGCGACAGCGGCAACAGCAACAGCAGCAGCGCGGGCGCTTGCCGCCGGTGCAAATGGTCGCACTTTGGTGCAGTGCGCGAGAATTTTAAGCGTGGCGCAGTTGGACCATAATGAGCACCTGCGAAATAGACGCTAACTTCTGACGATTGCTGAAATCCGATCCGGCGGCTCTCGGCGAGAAGAGAAGAGTGTCGAACTGTGCCAGTTGTTGCCGGTCAAAAGTGAAATAAACAATAATCTGTGTGCACGGGTGAACAGACCCGAAACGTTTCACAGGTCCAGTTGTGTTGTGGCCCGGAGAGGCGCGTAATGCCAAAGTAGCCGAAATGTCTAAGGACCTACCAAGGAGTTGTCAAGTGCAAAGCTTCGGCCGCTTGCAAGCGCGAGTCCATTAGGTCGGCCGCGGGTCTTATCTCGTTCCCGTTCGCACGCTCGCTCGCTCGCTCGCTCGCCTTGCTCAGCTCGTCGTCTGCTTATCTCCACTCGCCTTTGATCTTTTCGTGCGTGCGCGCGCGCGCCCCGGGTGCTAGCTCTCGCTCGCCGGCGGGCCTAGTCTTTTTTTTTTTTCAAAACAACACTTAGAAATTGCGTACTACTGTCTAGTGCACAGCAGAATGGGTGCCTTGGAGATGATTTGGGGCGTCGTCGCCGGGCGAGTGGCACGACGCAAAGAGACACAAAGCGCGCAAATTCTGCGCCGGCTTGGACCCGAACCCCAAGTCATTGAGCCTCTTTTTTACATTTGTACAGCGCGACTAGCTCGCGAAAACGATGAGTCAAAATTAAGATCAATTGTGCTGCAATCAAGTGGGAGACCCGCCGGCTGGTTGCGTAATGTTACGCGCGCGGCGGGCGCTAGCGAGCGAGCCGACAAAAAACGAGACCCCAACGACGATAAAAAACAATCAGAATGGGCGCCAAGTTGCATGAGCGAGCGCAACAAACAAACGAGCAAATTCCGACTAAGCCACCAGAATTGCGCTCGGCTTTTGATTATTTCGAATTGCGCATAAGCGAAATGAGCGCCGAGCTTGTGTGTGCTCGATTGCAGCTTGGCAATCAGCAACAACCGTCGTGGCCCACGCGACTGCCGGTCATGATGATGATGATGATGATGATGATGATGATGATGATGCACCCCCGCTCCTCACGCGAGAGCACCACCAATTCCAGGTAGAATTTAAATTGTTCGCGCCAGAATTGAACGCAAATGAGGGCGACGCTCGCACGCTCGCTAAATTGCGCGCTTGGCCTTTTTAGCGCGCGCGCGCGCGCGCGCAATTGTGCAGTGCTCATTTGTGCGAGCGGGTTCGTTCTCTCTTTCTGCTGCGAGCACCCGTTTGCCCACTCGACCAGCCGCTCTTGCTCGCGGCGTTCGAGAAAGTTAAGTGCGGGACGCTTGTGTTAGCTGTCGTCAAGCGTGCGCGCTTCTTGTGCGCAGCCAACTCCCAAGACATTGAAACATTTCGCCCGTCTAGCTAGTTGTCGCTCGCCCGGGCATTACAAATAAGCGCGCTCGGCTCGGCCTGGCTTGGAAGAGATTTGTAGTCGGCCGGCCGGCCAGCCGGCCCTTTATTGTTTCTGCCGCCCAACCCGCGCCGCCCGTCCCCAGATAATGTTGCTCATTTCGCGTTTCTATCGTTCAGATGATTTGTTCCCATCGTGCTCGCTGCGCGGCGCACGTTGCTCCTCCTCATGGGCCATGTGTCATTATTGTGATCGAGCCAGCCAGGCCCGCAGTCGCCGATTGGGGCCGCCGCCGCCTAACGAGCTGAACGCGGCAATTCGGCTTGGCTCGGCGCTTCCGATTTGCGCGACATGATCGCCTGCTCGCCCGAAAGTCTTCATGCCAGCGCACGTTTGGCGACGAGAAACGCAAGCACATAGACACACCCCTGTCTGCAGAGAGATCAAGAGACGAAAGAGAAATTCCTTAAAATGACCGGAAGCAACTTGACACGAACGCGGCCAAATTTTGCAGCATTTTCTCCTGGCCCGCAATCACGATGACAGAAACAGCGGCAGAGACGCGGGCGGGCAGTCTTATCGCTTGCGACACAAGAAGACCTGATATTTGTCGCTCTATGCGGTGTACAGGAAGCACGAGTGGCACACCCACGCGCAAGATAAAGTCTTAGATCTCACAGCGCCAGCCGTGAGCACCCGTGCGGCCTATACAAACCGGCGACCCCCTGATCAAGTGGTGTCACTGGGCGCGTCGTGGTTGTTCATTTGTGCGTCTTGTTAAATCGACACAAACGAATAGAGCGAAATGTGTTGAAAATTTTGAGTTAGTAGCTGGCCCGACAGGCCTCCTCCGAGTTAGATAGGCGTGCAAGTTGCGCTTGAAGCGTGCGGTGCGAAATCTCGCTTGCGGCGCATGAAAGCCGCGCAAGCTCCTGCCCCCTTCTCCCCACTCTGGCCAGATTTATTACGACCTAACAAGACCATTGCGAGAGCTTTTACGTCACGACAGGCAACAACAGCAACGACGATGACGATGACGACGACAAAACTCATTAGGCGCAACTCGAAGGAGTTGAAGCTCTCGCGCGCTGAGATCTCGCGGCCAGTCGTGCGTCGAATTTCTATTAATCTCGCGTGCGCGCGTGAGCTGCCGGCGTGTCGCGCCGCGCCGCGCGAAACGCGAATTCTATCGCGCAGCATTCTCGCAGCGCGTCTTCATGGAGCGGCTAGTGCGCGTACACGCGGCACACTTTTGCACGGCGAAAATCTTCACGCTTCTCGCCGCCGTCTTGCTCGACTTGGCCTCACTTTTGGCTAGCAGCACGAGCAAATCCACGCTGCGCGATCGTCTAAACAAATCGGCGCCTTGCGCGTGCGATATGCAAAGCCGAAAGGAGGTCTCGCCGCAACCACCGACTGGAACTGGATAGTGGCGAGTGAGAGTTGCGCTCACGAGGGGCAATAAATTAGCACATTGCGAAGGGGCGGGCGGGCGGGGGGGGGGGGACGGTTGCGAGCGAGATAAGACTTTTGATTTCTAGTCCGATCAATGCACCCAACTAGCTGTTGTGGCCGCTTCTCGAATACTTCGCTCGACCGCAACCGCTCGGACCGGGCGAAGATGTCAAGCTGACGCGCGCGGCAATAAGTCACCTATCAAGCATGAGAGACTCGTAGCGGACGTGCCCGAGGGGGGGGTGGAGGGCGTGGGCTCGTGAATTGAGTCGCGCTGCTTGATGATAAATAAGCGCCCAGTCAATTCCGGCACAGTTGCACAAGCTCAAGTCGCGTAAAACTAGCGACTTCCGGCCTTGAGGCGGATTGGGCGCTCTTGAAGTGAGCGGAAGTGGGTGGTCGCTAGCGCCGTTGCGAGATCAACTCGAGTTGATTTCTAAAACAAAGCCGCGCCCGATGAGTGCGCAAAGGCAAGCTGGCTGGCCGCGCATTATTCGAGCTTGAAGCAGCAGGGCCAGTGCTGGCTGTTAGAGGGAGGCCAAGATGTTAAATAAATTAGGCCCAACAAGCGAGCGAGCGAGCAAGCAAGCAAGCCCAGAGACTCAAAGCTGAATCGTGTGGCCTTGCATTGAGATGAGGCGTCTTGATGCACGGCGTGCTTCCTGCGCGAGGACTCAAGTGAAAAAAGCAAATTGTTTCCATTTGCTGGCCGCAGAGTTGTTTCTTGGCCCTGATGTTTAGTCAACCTTGCGCGCGGGCCCAAATCTCGAAGAATATTAGTATTTTTTTTCTCTTGCACGTCGCATGCGCGCTCTCGCTCTGAGTGTTCAGATTCTTGATGGAATTTGTGAGCGGGCACCGTGGCGAAATCAATGCGCTTGGTGTTCGTCTTCATCTCACGACAACGACCAACCAGACCCATCTAATTGAATTCCGCTTGAATTGAAACGACGACGAAGACGACGACGAACGCGCAGGAAAGTTTCTTCCGCGAGGCGACTCTCTGCCTTGCCCCAACTGAGGCGTGCCAACCCAGGTCACGAGGCTAGAAATCTTATTCAGAGTGGCGGCACTTCTCGAGACAGCTCTCCGGGTACGCTCGAGATTTTTCCAGTTATTTAGGAGGAGCTCACGGGGGGGGGGGAGGCGAAGGCAGACGCAGGTGGTGGTGGTGGTGGTGGTTCAATCACAGACGTTGTTTTCATGGTTGAGAGATTTTGGTATTCGATTCGGCGGATAGTCGTCGAGTTTCACGGGCCCATGTCGCTCGTTCAAGTGCGCCCGCTTGCATGAGCGAGTTGTAATTAACATTGGCGATTGAGGTGATCATCGTACATTGGGAGAGAGAGAGAGAGAGAGAGAGAGAGACCGTTTGGTTTGGTGTAACACAGGTCGTACATGCGGCATGCGCGAGATCGTACAAGATCGTACACGTAGACTATGCCAAACTAACAATCCCAACGCTACTCAACTACTCGCCCTACTCAATACCAAACAGTGATCGATTCTTACCTACCACCGGCCGAGCTTGTGGCCTTTGACAAATTGGCCAGGCCCAATCAGCTGGCCACACTGAAGTGCCAAGCGCCGTCGCACCTGGCGCCTCGCTTGGAGTTCATCAGTTGGCTCAAAGACGACAAGATCTTGCCAACACTGGACGCGACTAAACTAGCGCGCCAGCTTGCAATTGGCACGATGGCAAATTTGGACGCCAACACCCGGGCAGATCTGAGATATTTGACTTTGTCTCACTCGCAGACAGGCGAGCTCATAATAAGAAACGTGAGCAAGCACCTGGACGGTGCTGCCCGCTACAAGTGTCGCGCGCGCAACAAACTGACCGGCCGCGTGACCACCAGCCAGGTGGGCGCCAAGTTGATGATTATGGAGGAGTCAGATGAAACGAGTGGCGCAACGCACGCAGCTGCCAACGATAGCCATCCGGCCAAAGTCGTGCTCGCGCAAGAGCAAACTGATGTGCTGATTTGTGCCGAGTTCTCTCGCCCGCTCGCGACGGGCGCCAGAATTCAATGGTCCCGAGTGATCGAGGGCCGCCGGGTGCCACTCGCAAGCCCCGCAACACTCCGATCGGGGCCGCCACTCGCTTCGAGCCAACTGCCGCCCCCCCGCCGCCGCCGCCGCCGCCGAGTACAAACAACTCGACACGTGCCTGCTCATTAATCAGGTACAACACGAGAGACACTCGGGCGAGTACACCTGTGATGTCGGCGCCGGCAGTGCGCAGCGCACCTTCCAAGTGCTGGTTGTTGCAAACAAATTAGACGCCCAGTTGCAAGTGGCCGCCAGCTCGTTAGCAAGCCAACAAGTGGTGGTGGCGGCGGCGGCGGCGGCGAGCGATTACGAGGATCATCGAACACAGCAGCAAGTGTGGCAGCCGTCCGGGCTAGTGACCAGTGCAAAGTCTCTGGCGGTTAAGCACTTTATTACCTTTGGCTCGTCCGTCCAGCTAAACTGCTCCTCGTCGAGCGCGACAAGCAACAGCGACTTGGCCCTTCCTCCTCCTCCTCCTCCTCCTCCTTCTCTTTGGGCGCCTCCTCAAGTGGACACAATCGCCTGGTTCAAAGACTCCAAACTTTTGTTTGCCTCCAAACTGGCCGAGGGCCACTCGAAAACGAATTCAACCCTGACAACGAACGGCCTCGACCCGACCGAGGGCAACATCCGTCTCGCGCAACCGAATGTGATAACTATCGAGTCGTTCGACTTGCACAATCGGGGCATCTACCAGTGTCTCTTCTATAATAGTGAGCTTGCAGTAGGTGATCAAAGTTTGCGCACAAAGCTGCTAATTGAGCAGGCGAGGAGGGAGTTGTTTCTCGAGGCGGGTGCCGCCGAGAGCGGGAATGACGAGACGACGCCATTGCGCAATTTGTCGGCCGCAGCAATCCATCGGCAGCGCGACTTAACGCCGCGATCAAGGGCAGCCTTTCAGGGGGAGCAGCTTTCACGCGAGGCCAGTCATTTGGCGGGACAACTTTTGAGTGCGCGACAGTCGGCCAGTGCCGCGGTTGCCATCGATCTGGATCTCGTGCTCAGCAAACCGCAACTCCTACAAAAGTTTCCTGCCATCTCGCGCCACCCACAGGGCGCGCATATGTCGCTCGAGTGCTCCGCGAGCGGCCTGCCCACGCCCAAAATTGTCTGGCTTCTCGACGAGTTTGCCATCCAATCGGACCAACAGATCAACTCGGACACTGCAAGCGAGACCGTGAGAGAGCTCGTCTCGTTTGTTCGCGGCCCAGCAAATGCAAGCGCCGCGGGAGAATCGTCATTTGCCGACGAGGTAATTTCGGACAATACGGTTAATACGAATTGGCGACAAACAACTGTCACAACGGTCGGGGGAGGAGTCGCGCTCCAGGATGCGCTATCAAATCCATTGTTAAATGTGATGAAAGAGGAGCCTCGCTTTCGCGTGATGACGACCGATAGACGGCTAGGCGGCGTGTCAAACGGCCAAGTGATATCGCAATTGAACGTGTCAAACTTGCAACAAGTTGACGCGGGCCAGTACAAGTGTTTGGCTGTGAACGCCTACGGACAAGCGGCGCACACTGGCCGCGTGCTAGTGATGCCGCGAGCGAGTGACGGCACTGGCGATGAATTGAGCCAACTAGAACAAATCGGGCCGCGTTCGTACCAACCGACAAATGTTACTTTAATGGCGGGCTCTAATGCAACAATTTATTGTCCGCTCGTTGCTCATCGGGTCGCGCGAATTGACTGGTTTCACGCGGGCCAAAGACTGCCGTCAAGCAGACGCCAGCGGATTATTCCCATGGGCAGCATTGGCGCGTTGGCCAGCAGCAATGCCGGCGCTGGCCAGCTGGAAATTGAAAATGTTGATCCGAGCCAAGACGGGGGCGTGTACACTTGCCAGGCGCACCCGGGCGACCAGTTGCTCGAACAGGTGGCTCACACGCGTACAGGCGAACAGGCCGCCCAACCAGCACAAGTGGCCTACAATTTGTCCGACACGGGCGCACAAGTTCCCGTTGAGGCGCAAGTGCGTGTCCAGGTGCACGTGCCGCCTTTGATTGACGCGCAATCGCTGCCTGAGGTGGTCCAGGCCACAGAGGGCATGCGCACAAAGCTCGTCTGCTCGATTGTCCAGGGCGATCCGGGCCCGACGACAGAAATCCGCTGGCTGCGACGAGTTGGTGACCCTAAGCGCGTAATCAAGTTAACAGGCGACGGCCGCCAGCTTGTCGGCTACGAGTCCATGCAAAATGTTGTTGCTCAAACTACATCGCCATTGTCGACGTCCTCCTCCTCCTCCTCCTCCTCCTCCTACTCCTCGTTGGCTCACAATGAGGACGATACGAGCAACCTAACAGCAGCAAATCAAATTGATTCGGCCACCTCCGACTTGATAACAGTGCACAACCTCGACGACAGTTGTCTACTTACGTTTAAGCAAATCTCGCATCTGGACGGGGGCGATTACCTGTGTCTGGCCCAAAATGAATTAAGCTTTAGCGCGCGACAAGTGCGCTTAGTGGTGAGTGTGCCGCCAAGCTGGTCGCTGGAGCCGCCCGAAGAAGTTCACGTGCTACAGCACGAGCGCCTCCAGCTCGATTGCCTGGCCCATGGGCACCCGCAACCTGTGGCTATCTGGCGGCGCGCAGTTGGCCAGTCGCATTCAAACAACTACAAACAAATACCCCAGATGGCCAATGGCACGCTCGTGATCGATTCCGTAAACCAGGACGACGACGGCCTATATTTGTGCGAGCAAACTAACGGAATTGGCAGTGGCCTATCGCATCTGGTTCGCATTCACGTCCAGGTGCCGCCGCATTTTGTTGCACCGACACCGACACCGGCCCATGCGGGCCAAGTGACCGCGGCCAGTTCGACAACGAGCCGACTTGGCGGTTTTGCCGAGCTCAAGTGTCTCGTGCTAGGCGACCAGCCGCTGCTTGTCGGCTGGCGCAAGGAACAGCCAACGCCCGAGGTGATCGACCTGATGCGGGACAAGCGGCGCCAGGTGACGAGCCAGCTCAAGACGCTGATGACTGGCGGCGGCCAGCGGGCGTTGGAGTCCACTTTGATAATAACAAATTTGTCGCGCCAAGACTCGGGCTCATATAGTTGCATTGCAAGCAACGAGTTTGGCACGCGCGAGCACCACACACAACTGCTCGTGCAGGAGCCACCCGAGGAGCCCCAGCTCATGCGGCCCATCAAGGCCGAGTCGCGCCAGGCGACACTCACATTCAAGCAGCCGTTCGATGGCAACAACCCGGTGACCAGGTACGCAATCCACTATCGGCACCTGCCCGATTGGCACTCGCCGTTCGTTTCGTGGGCGGCCCACCCGGACGATAACGATAACGGTGGCGGCGCGAGCGGGAGCGGGAGTGGGGCTGGCTCAGATACTCTCGCCAATGGAGCAGACGATCGATGGCAACAGGTGTTTGTTGACGCGCCCGCTCGGCAATTACGCCAAGCGCCACTTGCCGTCACCTCTGATCTGGTCAATTTAAATTTGTGCTGCCTGAAGCCCTTCAGCTGGTACGCAGTGCGCGTGCTAGCACTCAATGAAGTGGGCCCAAGCGAACTGAGCAAGCCCGTGCGCTTCCAGACCCAAGAGGAGACTATTGGCGGCCCGCCGCTAGATGTCAGCGTTGAACCGACGGGCGCTCACTCGCTCAAGGTGCGCTGGCGCGAGCCAGCACGCCAGCTTCAAAACGGGCTCATTCGCGGCTATTACATTGGCTATCGTGCGCTCGTTGCGCCGCCGCCGCCGTCGTCGTCGTCGCCGCTGCCCAGTTCACCCGCCCATCTGCTATCGCTAGTGGGCGGGCCCGTGAACTGAGCCCGCCGGCCGACTCGAGCGAGCAATATCAGTACAAGAACGTGCAGCTCGACTTGAGCCCGCTGCTGGTCCCCTCGGCGGGCTCAAGTGACCCGCTACTGGCTGGTCGCGCCCAGTTTTCAGACCCGACGGCCGTGGGCGATCATCCGCCAGAGCGAGACAACTTTATGCTGACAACTGGCGACAACAATTTGTCGTCCTCGATCGGGCATAATCACAAAACAACAACAACAACAACAACCACCACCTGTGAGCCACCTGTCGACTTACCTGACAAATTTGCGCCGCAAGACCACCTACTCGATTATTGTGCAGGCTTATAACAAGGTGGGCGCAGGTCCGCGCAGCGACCAAATACTTGTGTCGACCCTCGACGCGGCACCGCCCATGTCGCCCCTGCTCAAACTCTTGTCTGTGACCCACAACTCGGCCCAATTTGCGTGGTCGGCGCGCAAGTTTAACAATCAGAACCAAAAGATCCTCAACTCTCTTGAGTCACACGAGATGGCGCGCACAAGTCACTCACTCGAACTAGGCGCCTCGCCCGCGTTGACCGTCAATCTCGAGGACGACGACCCGCAAGCCTATTACACGCTCAACTACAAACTAGATGATCGTTACGTGCAGTTTGGGGCTCGCGATCATCATTTACAGATTGAAGATGGTCACTATGAACAACATGTTGTGGGGTCGCAAGCTCAGCAGCAAAGCGACTGGCAGCAAAAGCGGGTGACCAAGAGCGGTCCAGTGGCAGCAAACGTGGCGGATGTTGATACGCATCAGCATCACCACCACCAGCAGCAGCAGCAGCAGCAGCAGGAGCCCAAGCTCGGCTTTAAGCTCGCGGGCCTGCGCTGCGGCTCAGCCTATCTCGCCTACATGACGGCCACCAATTCGCTAGGCCAAAGCGAGCCGGGCGAAATGATCAAGTTTGCAACGCGCGGCGGTGCGCCCGTGGCGCCTTCAAGCTCTCGCGACTTCCTACTGGTCAACTCAACTTATCTGATCATGCGCCTTGATGCCTGGCGCGCGCCCGGCTGTCCCATACGCTCGTTCACAATCAAATACAAGCTTGCCAATCAGGCTAACAAGTGGACCATTTTGGAGCACCAAGTTTTTCCAACCATTCAAACGATCACCATAGCAGGCATTTCGGTTTTCTCGACGCGCGCCCCCTCAGGTCAGATCTCGATCTCGCCCGCGGCGCAGCTAATTAATAGCCAACAGATGGTGTCCGAGGCGTCAGCCGCGAGTCTAGCAAATAATCTGTCAGCAAGCAGACCGGGCGACTTTGTGCTCAGAAATTTGCCCGCCATGTCGCAGTACAAGCTTATCGTGGAGGCCAACTCAGAGGCGGGCTCCAGTCTGGCTGAGTACGAGTTTGACACGGCCAACTTGACCTCGAGCTTGCTGGCCGTACAAGTGAACGGGCTTGTGGCGTCCGAGGAGCAGCAGCAGCAGCAGCAGCAGCACGAGACAGACGAGTCACAGGCGCACGTGATGGCCACGGCGCATATTGCCAGCGGCAGTGGCCACCGGGAGCGAGCCAACTCGATAATGAACTCGTTTAGTAGCGTATGGACGGGAGGTGGCGCCACTGGGGCGTGCACGCCAACCGGCCGGCGAGCCAAACGGGCCCGGGCGTGTGGTCGCTCACCGTTGTGTTTGTGTTAGCCACAGTTATCATGGGCGTCACAACACTAGTTTTGGGCGTTAAAAGTTTGCTGCGCTTGAAGCAGCAGACGCGCCGCCGCCACTCATCTGGCTCGTCGTCGTCGTCGTCGTCGTCGTTGCCCCAGGAGGGTCTCGTCTCGGCGCTCCTCTGTTGCTCGTCTTCTTCATCATCGGCCAGCTCGTCTAGCTCAGACTCGCGCTCTTCGCGTTTGTCCGGGGGGCGCCCTGGAGCAACTGCAACTGGCAATTGTTTCGGCCACCAGCAGATGGAGCCACCGGCAACAATGGACGGCGGCGAACTCTATTGTTCGTTGCCGAGCGGCCAGCGACAGGGACGACACGCCCAATACTCGCACTCATCATCAAATCATATTGCGCTCACAAATTCGCCCGGTGCATGTGCTCCAGGCGACGCGGACTTTAACGCGCCGTCAACCATCTCGGGCATGCTGCGCGACATTGAGCCCGCTGCGCTGGAGACGTCGTACGGTTGCGCCGGCCACTACGATCTCGCCGACACTCAATCATGCGCTCGTCCATCCCACCAACTGGTCTCATCAACCTCGCTCTCTGCCATCCTAAATGGCCAGCAGCATCGATACACACAAGCGGCGGCGTCCATGTTCAACGACAACAATCGGCATGCGCTCACTCTAGCACCAGTAAATCATCGGTTTATAAATCGCACCGCAAACAGCGGTTGCGGTGAGCGAGCGCAGCCATCGAGCGACAACGCGCTGCGCCTGAGCTCGCATTATGCGGCAACTCTCGGCCGCCAGCAGCAGCAGCAGTTAATCAAGTTGGTAAATCAGTCGCACAACGCAATCGACGCGACGGACCCGACGGCTCACTTTAATCAGCTGTTTTCGGTGGCATTGAAACAGCAAAGCGACGCCGCGGCTGCCGCAGATCGAATGACTTCGACCAGTGGCTACGGGACGTCGTTGAGTATTGCAAGTGCAGGAAACTTTACTGACTGCAGTCAACTCGGCAAACAGCCGACGATAGATGGCGAAACGAGTTGCGCCCAACGAGCAGCAGGTGCCTACCACCTACTCGACCATCACCACCAGCAACAGCTCGCGCAATCGACGGAACATTGCCAGCCAGAGACAATGACGGACGACGGGCTGCGGCTAGTGGACGGAACCACTTGTTTTGGAGACGGCAGACACGAACAACAATTGAGGACAAAGCGCGACAATCAAGGCCAACAACTGGCTGCTGTTGGCATGCCAGCATCAGTTGATTTGTACGCCTGCGGACAATTACAAACTGATGACTTTTTACAGCAGCAGCAGCAGCAGCAGCAATTCATTACGCACACAAACAACGCAATGATTTTTAATAATCAAACTTCGCAACAAAATTCGCAACACTTTTAACTCTAATTGAGCGACGCGCGCGTGCACTTGCCCTCGCGACACGCGAGCCCGCGCTCTTGGCGCTCTGCTGCTGCTGCTGCTGCTGGCCGGGCCCGGAGCACGAGCTGCCCTCGAGTGCCGGATGGGCCGCCTTGGCCCAGGTGCCCGAGACGCACCAGAGCTCGCGGCAAACGGCATTGAAGGGCGCCTGTTGGGTAACAAACGACGAGTAATTGGCACCAAACGCCAGTTTGCACTGCTCGTTGACCGTGTACACCTGGCCCGGTGAGCGCAACTTGGCCAGATCGTACAGCGAATCAATTTGATTGTTTTGCTCGCTATCCAGACACTTGAGTTGGCCGCGCGCAATCGACTCGTTCAAGTAGCCATTCGAGCATTTAGACCAGTGGACTTTGCCTGCGCCCGTTCGCTCGGACATTATAAATTGATTGGGGTCGCACTTGTTCTTCTGGCCGTCGTGCATAATGCCCAGACTATGGCCTATTTCATGCGCAATCACAAAAGCTGACTCAAAATTGGACGCCTCGTTTATTGTGCAACTGTAATTGCCCTTGCACATGCCGCCCACCCAAGCGAGCCCCAGGACACCACTGTGATTCTTGCCCGGCGTCGCCTTGTATAGGTCGAGCCTGAGCGCGCCAGGAAGAAAAAAAAATTGTGATTTAAGGGACACATTAATTAATAATAATAAATTAATCAATAGAATTGTTAATTGTTCATCCACGACTTTCATCTATGCCTTAGATTTCTAGTATGCTATCGTCAGGTTGTTGTAGATAAAAATATATATATATATATATATATGAAAATCTCGAAACATCAAACTCACCCGCTAAGTAATATTGCGTGGTCCCACCAGAGACGCTTCTCGCGCTCGAGGCGGCTCTGTTGCCAGTTGCAAAAGTTGCTTAGGTAGACATCGATGTCGCCCCGTTCTGAACTTGGCGCCACTAAGCCCACAAGCCGCTCGCTCTCCCTCAAATGCTCAATAAGCACCAGCTTAAGCTTAATGGCCACCTGTAGGCTACTGTACTCAAACAAGTATTGCACCTGGTTCATAATTGTCAGCACAAGCTTGTTTAGCTCAACCAGGCCATTGCTCAAGCCGGCAAATTTGTTGTCGAGTGCCTGATCGATAAATACAGCCGTTTCGATCACCTTAACGGGCGGCGCCTGACTCGGCAGCGGTTCGCCGCCGTTGCCAATTTGTGAAGAGTCGCCGACCGCTAGCATTTGATGGCGGCCCAACTCCTGGAGCGCAGGCGACTCTTGATTCAGATCTTGATTATAATTGTTTCTGGAGTGCCGCCGAGGCAAAGGCGGCTCTATGGCTTGATTATTTGCCTCCCCGTATCGTTGTTGCTCCCGATAAGCTTTTAGAAACAGCTCAAGCTCGTCCCAGATGCTCAGTTGATGACTTGGTGAGCGCGCAAGTTGCGCTGGCGTCGATCTCTTTGTGCGCAATGTCTCGACACGGCTCACCGTAATCTCACTCTCGTCATCGAGCCTAACTAATCGCGTGTCGCTCTCGAGTCTGCACAACTCGGCACATCGCAATTGATAATTGTTGCTTGGATCTAGTAAGAGGTAGACGACAAGTATTAACTGAGCTGTAGTTCGAATCACATCTTGCGTCAATCCGCACCGTCGACTTGTCGCATCTTGACCTCGGCACTTGCTGATATTAGTTGCTCTTGTAATCATTAGGCCGCGTTGAACTTAATTAATTCGATTCAGGAACCATTCAACTAGTCGCCATAATTAACTGATTGGTGCCAACTAGCAGCCCTAGTTGGTGTTATCTCGCTGCGCGCAGCTTGTGACGACGACGACGACGACGATGGCGCTGAGGCACGCGCGCACGTTCCTCTAGGACTCGATTCCAGGCATCCTTCATAGAGCCGGCGTACTATCGGGTTTGCGTAGCGCCACGTGAGAGTGGCTAGGGCAGGTATCTCATGTTATCAATTACCACTAGTAGTCGTCTGTTTGCATGCTCGCGCGTTCGGTCTCGCTTTTTGCCATTGTGTTTGTCACTCATCATCATTAACATTTGAGTTCAGTCGGACGCGCTTATTGCAAGAGCAAGCGCTTATACTCTGTATGTGCATTGTATAGCAAAATCAACTTTCGCCTACGCACCCCTGTTTGTCGACTAGACCTGAATATAACAAGTGCCTACAACGACATGTTCCCTACCACTGCTTGGCAAGCGATCATCCATTATCAACTGTATTCAGTCTGGCGCCATGACATCTCGCCCGTTTATTTGTTTGTTTCGCCGCGCAAACATACGTACCTCATAATCCTCACTGAAGCGTGATGAAGACGGATGACGGTGAACTCGAGCGACAAAGCGAGTAAAATGCGATGGGATGGGATAGAAACTGATAAGCTGATAACTTACTAGATAGGCAGCACTGGTGGCACATCGATACAAAACTTGAAAATCAAAAGAGAACAATAAATAGAGGTGAACTTTTAGATGCGCCATGAGTTGAGAAAGTTTTAATATCAGATGTACAACTTGCGAACAACTTTTTTTTCATCAGCAGTTATTACCTAATATTATGGTGGATTGTTGTTGTTGTTGCTGCTGCTGGGTTATCTCGTTACGTTTCCTTTGTCGGTCCACTTGCGCGTACAATGCGTTGGCTGCGCGTTCAATGCCATTAAGCGAAATCTCATGTTAGTTCTTGCCTAAAAAAAATCCGATCTCTTTAACACAATAAATATTATCGCCTTACTCAGCGCTCGAGTTTATACTTACGATTGTTCACTTGACCATTGAGAGTTGTCATTTGCAAACTCCCGTAAGCAGGGTAAGCATCATAGAATTGGTTCGTACTTGCACTAATGAACATATCGGGGGGTTGCTACTCGCGAGTCAAAAGTGAGGACGTAATTCAGGTTAATTCCAGTTACTATGAACGAATCTTTACTTGAGTTTGAGGGCCAAATAAAATCCAAGTTCAAATGAGAACACTTACCTGTATCATGGTCTGGGGCACAGAAGTGGCGCTAGCAGCCCTGAGATTTCGCGCGCTACTCGATCGATCCGCTTGCTGGCTTGCTATGGGCCTCTCTATTGTGTTAGAGTTCACTGAGTAAGTGGAATTCTTGGTCGCTAGCTGCGGTCGGACAACAAAGTGGTTCTCCTTCCAGCCACCCTTCTTGTACATCTCACGCAGTTCGGTAAACTTCCACATGTCGAGTAAGACTTGCGCAGCAAATCTTTGCACTCGGGCCGAATATTTTGTTTTGTTCCGGACTATGAATGTGAGTTTGTTCAACCCGCCAGCCTCGTAGAGAGATCTAACAAATTCAACATTGTTTGAGATAACCTCGTGCAGGGTGGCTAAGACAGCGGCAATTGTATCGTCCGATGATGGAGACTCCTGGTCATTGGTGGTCGTAGTTAGCTTATTGACGAGATCTGGCATTGCATATTTTCCGATTAGCTCCTTGCTCTTCTGCTCGATGGCAAGATTTCGCAGTGCTGTCGCTACGACACAAACGACTCGATCGCGATCCATTCTCAGTAGCTCAACGAGCACAGGCAAACCCCTTTCCTTCCGAAAAGCAGCACGAATTTCGATAGATGGTTGCCAATAGCAGGCCGCCAGATTTTGTATCGCGCCAGCTGCGGCCTCTAAAGTTTCGGAATTCGAACAACCTGACAACAGGGCTAGATATGGCTTCACTACGTCGGGTTGCCAGAGAAGATCTTTGCCGCAAACTGGATGCTGGCTATTTGTATTTGCAATATTGGAGATGCCGGATCGAGGCAGTGTTGCGTTTGAGTTTGTGATACCATCAATTTGAGTTGACGTTCTAACTAACGTGGAGCTCTGGCCATTAATGTGCAGATTATTTGGATGGTGGGGTGGTAGAAGGGTAGCGGATCGCTGGGCCGATGAGCTGTGACCTTGATCCGTAGATTGGTTGGATGAATTATTGCGTGATGAGGTGGATAGTAACCCGGATCTAGATTTTGATTTAGATCTGGATCTCTTGGCAAAACTAAAACAACCTAAATTGTCCGAAACTTTCGAACTAACTTGGCCCATCAATGATGACGTCAGATTGGCTGACGAAGATGGCGATGACGGACTATTTTGCATCGAATTAGTTGCAGAATCACTTTGGCTATTGTTGCCATTGTAATAATGCTTGTCGTAATCGGGGTCTTGAGTTTCTTGGCACCTGTAAGATAAGTTTCTCAAGATGCATACACAGTTTTCCACCAATTTGTTTTCGACGTCATTTCTGCCTATAGACGAGTTGATTATAAAAAATAGTGATTCTATTAGCCCCTCGCAATCCCGTAATTGCTTACGAGCATGCGCTCCAGCTGATGAGATATTCCTCAGCACCCCGGTAACGTTTCTGAACACAGTCGACCAATGGGTTTCGTTGACTGTGGGTAAAAATTGTTGCGTCCTGTTTATGTTGGCTCTGAACCATGAAGTGTATGGAACGAGAATCACAGATATGAGTGGGCCCAGAGCTTCGTCGATAATTGTCCACTTGACGTCCTCGCATGAGCTGAGGTTCCAGAGTACGCTCGTGGCGAGCTCTCTGATTTCATTGTCGGGATTGTCAATTAATGTTTTAATTAGGGATTGGATACCCGAAGTATCTCTTATGGCACGTTTGTTGTCATCATTCTTCCTCCCATAACTTAGATTTCTCAGTGCACCGCAAACATTCCGCTTCACCTCAAGCATGTCTCGATTCAGAAGATCTACCAAGAGGGGTATCCCGCCAAGTTGACGTGTTTTCTGCTTGATGATATCATCAGCGTATGAGAGATGCTGCAGGTAGGCAATCGAATTTGCGCGCACCATAGGATCTGGACTACTTAGGAAACTGATCACCTCCTCGAGCTCTGGATCTCTCCACATCACATCTGTGTCATCAATCTCATGCTGATTCAATATTCCAGGCTGCTGGGTTAAAAATGAAATCATTCCATTCCGATTAACACCGTAGACCGGCTCGGCAGGCATGGAGTTGACCACTTGATGTGGAACTGGTGCGTTTGTTGTCATGAGACTTGCTTGTGGTTGCAGCTGCATGGGAGGGGGTTGCTGTTGCGTGATCTCGTTAGGCATTGCTAGCCCGGTTGTGCCATAAGCGACATCATAGTTTGATACTCTATGATTTATGTAGTTAGAATCTTTCTGAATTTGATTCTGAATGTGCGAGTGGTTGCCATCTATGATGGTCGTCACATCGTTACTATTATTGTTTGGTGAATGCAAGCTGTTGGCAATGACATCATTCTGTGGTTGTTGTTGTCTTTGAGAGTTAACCATAATATCGGAATTCTTTATACGAATTCATAGGATGATGATGTTGCACTTGTATAGATGCATTGTCTGGCGCATCTAGATTATTGTTGCTAATGCTCGCAGGTTCATTGACCACCATCCTAAAAAAGTCGAGTTGTCGACCCTTGCATCAGGCATTCAAAGACTTGTTAGGATAAATGCAGTAAAGTTTCCTCGCTTTCAAAAGCAGTTCACACCTTCGACAACATGAATATATAGCAAGCTTAATCCTAGATGTTCACGTCGAGTGAAGTTTCTTAATGTATTTTAAATTTTCTTCATCAGTCGCTAGTGTAATACTTGCAAGTTAGAATAATGGTGACACTGGTTTTGTAGTCTCAAGGTTATCTCCAAAGGGTGCGGAATGAAGTTACTGCTTGGCACGAGATAATTCTCTGCCCAATGGTGCCACCGGAGGCTGGTGTTAATAGGTGTGAGACTGTGTTGATGTGTAATGTGATATTAAATACAAGTGCTGTCTATCCGGTGGAATAAAATTGCATGTAATAGTGCATCTGAGTCATGTTACTTATGACTAGGTCGTCTTTGTTGCTGTTGTTGTTGGTTGAACGAAGATAGACGAGAACGATGATGATGAATCAAAAATAGGGGTAGGATGTTTTTAGTAGCAACTACTTGGTTGGGTTTTTTGCATTTCTATTCGTTCTTCAAATCGAGAAAGCAAAGCATCTGTGTGGGCTCAATAGAGACTAGCGCAGTAATTTTTGCAAAGCTGCGGTTGAATTAGCAAACCTCGAAAGAATTTAGATTTTGTTCGCCAATATTGGCCGCTTTTGAGGCTGCGACTACAAGAAAAAGCGGTGGCAGCGGCAACCGTGGCCAAGTGGATGTCCAGTATCTGCAGCTCTGCACCGCCTCATGGACTTCGGATGGTCTGCCTGGCTGCAGAAAGATTGCGAGAAGTTTGCACAGATAAAGCAATGGAGCCGCAGCGTGCACTGGGTGATGCGGCATCAGGGTGTGTGACCGTGGTGCGTGTGAGTGTTGAAGCCAGCGGGCGGGCTAGCAAGCCAGGAATCATTTCGGTGCCGCTGCTGTGCAAGTGCACGGAAAGATGAGGCACGCAGGATAAGAATTCGCAATTTTCGCACAGAATGGCAACATTTGTGGCCACACTGTCAGATCAGTGCGTGCATACCTTTTTTGCGGCACATGAGCGACAAAATGAGGCACTCACAAAAAAGTAGCACAGAAACCGCGGGAGTGAATCTCGGACTGTGCATTTGGTGGCGGCGGCGGAGATGAAATCATTGTTTGCGTGTGCTAGCCGTGCACAGTGCACTTGCTTATGTCAGAATGGAACAAGAGAAAGAGGAGTTTGATTAGCGATTGGCACACCATCATCACCATCTCGCCCCATCCGCCGCCAGCCGGCAGCCACATACGCAAATCTACCAAAGTCACAAAATATTACTCGACAATGGCACAAGTTCAACCTGTTTGCATATTAAAATATCCAAATCATGCCTAATCAAATCTAGATCAATTTACCACACTCATACAACACCAATTAGGTAAAATCATTATTAACTATCGAGTTGTTTTAAGGACAACATGTGGCCGCAGGAGGACATTGATAGTCTAGTCGATAATATTATTAAACACTTATTCAACGACCAACGCTTGAGTGATCTTAAAATAAGGCTCAAAGATGGCACGACACTTTATGGTCACAAGTTTGTTTTAGCATCGCGCAGCAAGATATGGTGCGCCCAGTTTTTGGCGCCGTTGAGCCCAACAACGGGTGGCGGTCATAGGGTACCAAACTCACACAATGCCAATGGGTCCGACAGCAACAACAGTAGTAATAACAATGATACTAACAACTTCAGCCCGCATGTCAATTATGCTACGTCCGATTCTCAAACAGAGATAGATTGGTCGGATGTGGACACGGAGGTGGCGACGACCATCCTGACTTGGGTCTATACAAACGAGTTCGAATACGACTCCATCTTTCACGATGATATATTCATATCAGGCTGCATGAAGGTTGCGCGGCGCTTCAAGCTAGCACCACTGATAAACCAATGCGAGAAGTGCCTATTAGCCATGGCACCCGAGGTTGGTCTAGATAAGATTGCGCGCCTATTGCTCGAAGGTCAAGCTAATATGAATACAACGAATGAGGACGGCCACACGCTGTTACATTTGGCAATCATGAACGGCGACGAAAAAGGTGCTGTATATCTACTCAAAAATTCGGCCGATGTCAGTCTGCGAACTCCTTCAAACCAAACCCCACTCGAGCTAGCGATCAGATACAAATTGCCTTCGGTTGTTAGGGCCATATGCCAAAAAGATTTTGATATGAAAAATGTCAAGTGCAGTGGTGGTGAGCCACCTATTTGGTTAGCCTTAACTAACCGAGATGAAAATATAGCTTCTATTCTTGTTGAATACAATTGTGATACAAACTGTTGGGAGGATGTTCCGATGAAGTATGTTCAAAATCTCCTGCACAGAGCCCTGGATCAAAATGACGAACTAACCGCTAGCTTCCTGATCAGGAGCGGTTGCGATTGTAATAGTCCACGGAGACCATTGGAAGTTGGCGATAGTGACGAGGAGGCCTTCGACAATCAGAGTCCATTGCACATCGCATGCGGTTGGAACATGCAAGAAGTTGTTCAAACACTCCTCGAGCATCATGCCGATATCAACGCCCAGGATTCTGAAGGCAGGACTCCGCTTCATGTGGCTATCATAAATCAGCATGAATCCATAACAAATCTATTGGTGGGTCAACAGACGTTGGACTTGAAATTGAGGGACAAGTTTGGCCAGAACGCCTTTGCTACGGCGATGTCCACCAAAAATCACAAGGCAGCCACCATCATTCTGGGCCGAGAACCTCATGCTGCCGAGAAATACGATCCAAAAGGACGGACGTTTCTGCACTTGGCAATCCTCAAGAACGATATTGAGAGCGTGCTTTTCTTGCTTAGTGTCAATGTCAATATTCACTCGAAAGTGCAAGACTCATCGAAGCTTACACCTTTGCACCTAGCCGTTCAAGTTGGCTCAGAGATGATTGTGAGAAATCTCCTACTGGCTGGCGCCAACATCAACGATGTGACGGTGCAAAACCAAACAGCGCTACACATAGCAGCCAGTCATGATCATTATCAGCTTTGCCAAATACTCATCGAGAACAATATCAATTTCGATGCTGTTGATACCGATTTGAATAATGCCCTCCACACGGCGTGTCAAAATGGAAATCTCAACTCATGTAAGGTCTTGCTTACCGAGTCTCAGATCAAAGCCAGTGCGTTGAACCTACGCGGTCAAAATCCAATCCACTTGCTGGCTTTGCACGGCAAGGAGAACGCAAAAGCAATATTGGAAATATTCATGCAAGCCATGCCCGAATACCCAATCAACACCCAAGACGGCGAAGGCAACACTGCACTATTGTTGGCTTACAAGAATGGAAACGGGAACCTATGCCGAGCTCTGATCACTTACGGCGCGTGTCTTGGCTCAACGAATAAGAGTGGTCTTAACATATTCAATGCTCAAGTTGCTTCAAAAAATTTACTCTATCGTTTGCTCGACTACTTGCCGCAAGAGCCGCCGTGGGCTGACGCCGACACTTGTCTCGAATGTCAATCGAAATTTGGCATGACCAATCGAAAACACCATTGCAGACATTGCGGTAGGATCCTATGCGCCAAGTGCTCACCCCGTGAGATGGTTATAACTAAGTTTAAGGTACACAAACCCGCTCGAGTATGCAACATTTGTTCTGAGGTTTTGGCATATGGTGAAACTAATGCAGTCTAATCGCGAACATCCTGTTCATATTCCGAGCACTATTCCAGTATAAATTTCCCCGAAAGTAAACGCAGAATTATCAACTTGTTTTAATCGAGTCTAATGTGATTCGCAAGTTCTTACTCTTGAATAAGACAGTCATTTCTATCTATTATTGTTCATAATGATCATTTATTCAGATGCTCACGAGAAGGGGTAAACTAATTATTAACGTCTGTTTTTGGTAGTAACGGTCCAGCCCTGTGATGCCCTTTTCTGTTTTGGTTTCCACACTGTTTGGATCTTGCACGAGAGCTTTGTCGAACCGTTCGATGGTCTTCTCGAAGTCTTTGGATGGTAAAAAGGCTAGACCCTTCCTGAAGTGAGTCTTCACATTCTGAAGATCGATGGCTGATTCGGCGATCGGTTAGGATAGAGCTAACGCGTCCGAGATCGTGCGAAATTATCAATCGGCTCACGCACGCTCGACGATTCTCATAGGAGGCTCGTATCTATACTTATGGAACGAGCAGTAGCCTACATTAATCAACGCATATGGTTATTAGCGAGATTTGCAATGGCTTGCGAGGTGATTGCCAAACTGGCGCACGAGCCTCGAACATGGAAAACTCGCACGCAAACCAGTTTGCGTTCGTCATTGTTGCATCTCGAATTCTTTCATCTATTGCAGCGCCGGACTGTTGCCCGCTAACATTATAATGAAGTATAAAACTCTGCCACCAAGATGACTACGATCCAGAATCTATTCAACAGCGAAGCAATAATCATGTATCACGTTTAGCGTGGTATGAGTATATTTTCAATCTGGTATTATATCGACAACTACTCATTGGCTCGTTAGAATGGCCTCATTTGAGCTTAGGAGCAACCAGTGTGACGGTCATATTAGGGCACTTTCTCGAGCAATCCATGTGACATCCAGATTGTCGAAAGATGCAGTATTAGAGTTCAAAGCTGAAAGAATGAAGTTGTGTGCAAAGGCGGAACACCACCTCGTTAAATTCACGTTCACCAAAGATTTCTTCAACGAATACTCATGTGACCGGCGCCATAGATGTTACCTGAACACTAAGGCGCTTCTACTGCCATTCAAATCGATAGCGCTTATGGGTGACAAAGAAACTCTCAACAGGTCACAAGAAGTCAAAGTAAGGTGCACAGTTGAGGATGAGATCAACAACAAGATTGTCTTCAAGATAGCGGCCGGTCCCGACTCGACAACGCTCACCTACCGAATCTGCATTAATGACCTACCCCCTCAACAGATGAACTCATTGGATGCAATCAACAAGAGTATACCAGAATGGGTGAGTGTCGAGCTTTCACCACGACAAGGTAAAAAGGAACGTTTTTTGTTGTCGGCCTTCAATAATTTCGCACCAGAAATGGACCAAGTTACGGCAAAATGCAGCGCCAGTGAAGTGAAATTTATCGGTTCAGCAAGTCTTATGAATAATGATCGTCTTAATGCGGTCACTTCAGAGTTCACACATAATCGTGATGATTTTCACGAGTTCAAACTGAAAGAAGACTTAGTCGTCACATTCCAGCTCAGACATGTGAAATTATTCCTGGGCTTTGTCGAGGCTAACAAGATACAATTGAACCCGAAGTACATATTCGAGGGCCGGGGTTGTCCCGCTCACTTTTTCTACGAATGTACCCTATTCAAGGCTCATTTGGTTACCTCAACTGGGGTAGTTATCGTTCCAGAGCCTTTGACAAACCTACAGCTGTTGCAAATAACCAATGGTCCCAATGAGAGTTTTATCTTGGACGACGAAATTGGATTGAACGATGACGATGAAGACCTGCAGCAGTTTGTACATTCGGATGGTGAAGAGACAGAAGATGACGGTTACAACGACAACGAGTCCGAGGAGGAGGACCTGTTGGATGGTAACCTTGATCGACTCAATACCCCAGCGTTACCCTCAGCATATGCGCCTTCGTTCAATGGTGCCGACAGTATTCGTAGCGAGATGAAGATGTTCCAACCAGATCCAGATAAAGTGAGAGAGGTCTTAAACATAGATCAGGATCCCGACGAAATAGAAAACGTAAAAGTGATATACTCTTCTAGCTCAGGTGACGACGATGACGACTACTGAGTGAATTGATGAGCGAATGATCCATCTTGTTTATCTCGTAACACATTCAAATACAATGATAACATGATAGTCTCTTATATACAATATGCGCGTTTCGGGTAGAGAATGATGATAATACTTGTGATGAATTGATGCAGGTTGTGTTTCTGGTAGTGACAGTATGACAATGAATTTGCTTATCCGTTTCGGCGTATCAAAACCTCCAAGCCAAAATGTAGATATTGAAACGGATGGTCCCCGTGGGCTAATGAAGTGTTTGGTGTGTGTGTGTGTGTGTGTGTGTGTGTGTGTGTGTGTGTGTGTGTGTGCATATCGGTGAACTCTCTCGACGATGTGAGTAGTGACAACAGTCAATCAAAGGGCAGCGCACGAACCAACCAGGGTCTTGTAATTGTCTCTCTTCTATCTCTCCGTCTAACTATCAAATTAATAGCTTCCTTCTGTGTCGATCGGCACCTAGGCTCGTAAAAGGCTTACGCCAGCAAAGCCAATGAGCGCAGAAGAGACTGCTATGATCGCCATGCCAGCATAGTGAACAAATGTAACAATCCTTTGGCGGCCCAGCGATAGATCGTAAGATTCTCTTGTTGGTTCCTCTTTCAGCAAGAACGTTCGACCGCCGTGCCAGGTGCACCACGCCTGGTCGTCCCAATCGATTTTTCTCAAATCAAAATGAAATTTGCTCCTATCTTGCCCCTCGAGCGACTCAACCAGATTGACGACATTGTTGCTTTCGAAATTCCACTCTTTTGTCGTGAAAGGTTTGAGTATCTGATAGCCATGGTGCATTTTGCGCGTTATCTTGATCATGATTTTCTTGTAGCCAATCAGGGTGAGAATCATGTCGACCATGTAGGCAAACAGGAGCTCGGAGAAGATTTTGGTCATGAAAAAGCTTATTGGATTGGCACGCTTGTACTTAGGCGAATGTATCATAGGCCGGACAATTTTTGTTGGCGGCGTTGTGACGGCAATATTTCTCAGTTTCTCGAAGTAGACACCCCACGACACGGGATTGAGATTGCCCGAGGTCATATTGTACACAAGCAGTTTGTCTCGTGACTCTTCGGCCACTTTGCGCGCGGCACATATCAAACTATTGGCCACATAGTCTACCGGGACCATGTCAGATGTCGCATAGTAGTTCCAGTCGATGGTGCGCAACATTCCAATGGCCGCCAGACAGCCGAGACCTGAGATGCCGTTAACATTGTCGACCCAGCCGCGGCATGGTTCTTGCGACGAGGCGATCACAATAGAGGGACGCACAATAGCAATCGGGTAGCGGCCCTCCTGCTTGGCAACACAGTGCTCTGCGAGCGCTTTCGTGTACGTGTACGTATTTGGTCGTCCCTCGAGAATCTTCTCTGTAATTGAATCTAGGGCCTCGTCTGGCATTGACTCGACCATTTGCACAACCCTATCCACATCGATCCTCAACGGCGACAGCTCCTCGGGAATATTGTCCTTGTGACAGTTGGAATAGGCCGTGCTCACGTGCACGAACGCATTCAAGTGTTTCAATTCATTGCATAGGTTCACTATTTCGCGTGTCCCATAGAAGTTATCGCGCATATTATCGCGCAACGCGGCGTCAAAACGAACTGAGGCCGCACAATGGAACACTATGTTAACTTGCTCTTGGAAGAAGGGTCCTATCCGACTGGCTCAGGGCCAAACCCTCGGCTGTGATGTCACTCTCGATTGCAACGATCTTGTTCAGGAGCTTCGTATAGTCATGGTTGAAATTGAACGGTTTCGCCTTGAGCATTTGAATCAGACGCTTGTCGGCCGAGAGATTGTTCTTCGAACGCAGCAGCACGTATATCTTGCCAATGTCGGGACAGGAATCGCACAATTTCCATAGGAGCACCTTGCCGAGGAAACCTGTTGCGCCAGTAATCAAAATGTTCTTTCCCTTGTAAAATCTAGTAATTTGTGTGTCCTGTTTAGTGGCCGCCGCCGCCGCCGCCGCTTGGCCCGATACTCCATTGTCCATCTTAGCTTGCGGCTGTTGTTGCTGGCTCATAGCGTGTGAAAGGTACGTTCTTATGTATGTATTGCAAGTTTTTATATGGTGACTGGTTGCTAATGGGCCGCTGGTGCTACTGCTGGCCAATTGTTTTCAAAACAAGTATGTGAACTTGGTGAAATGATTTGCTAGTTTGTCAGGAAGTGATGATGTAAAACTAAGTGTCTGTTTGATAAAATGGTGACTTGAACTACTTCGTACTCGACGCCGACATGTTATGTTGCGACTTTCAGTCGGTCTGGTTACGTACGTCTGACTAAATATCTGACTTTCTTGCTGCCGGTACCACTACTCTGATATGTGTCTGGTCGATCTCTCCGGCGCGTCTAGCTCGTCCTAATCTCGCGAAAAGGAAGGAGAAAAATAGTTTCCACAGGCTGTGGTGGAACGGTGGCTGTTGAATGTTGCAGTGAAGAAGTTCAAGCTTGTTAGTGCGAATTTTTACGCGAGCCAACAAGTTGAGCGTGCGAGTGTGTGTGTGTGTGTGTGTGTGTGTGTGTGTGTGTGTGTGTGCGCGCGCAAATGGGCGAATGAATGGGCTCGATTGGAGAGTGATGAAAAGTCTTGCGGCGGCGATGGCACCTCAATGGTGTACGCTCGCTTACAAACTCGCATGCACTCGCTGAGAACTTGTTAACGCTGACACTCCCGGTAGCAAGTCTGGTCGCTCGCCCGCCAGCTCATGTTTTCTTATTCTTCCTCATTTATTCAATTCAATTTCTCGCGTTCTCACCGCCACCGGCACGACCTACAGCGAGGCAGACGTGGAGTGTAACACACTTGCTGTTGCTACAACAAGGGGGCGTCGTCCATTCAGATAGCTCGTGATAATGTCGCTCGCATGCTGACTGCCAGTTCACACACATATTAGTCTATGCGCAGGCTCATCCGGGTGCGTCAGCTCGCTAGCGCAATAGACCTTCTTCTTCTGCTCGCGCGCCTGACGGCTGGTCTACGCGAAGATACTCCAAGAAGAACCCGACAACGAGGACGATTAGCAAGACGATGCGTGCATGATGCCACCCCATTGTGCCAGCAGCGCGGCCCAGCTAATCAAACAACAACAGGCGAGCGTGTGTCAGTGTGTGTGTGTGTGTGTGTGTGTGTGTCAGTGTGCGTGTGTTTGCGAATTAGTTCGTTCGGGAAGATAGCGGGGAAAACACTCCGACCGACCGACGACCACATCGACGTGTGAGGTCACCAATCGGCAGTGGTTGTTGTTGTTGTCGACGTTGCGGCGTGATGGCGGCTGCCAAATTGTATGGCATCATCGCATCGGCGGCAAGGAGATTCCCGGGCTAGATTTGACGCGCCCGGCGCGCCGAGCAGTCAGTTCTAGGCCGACCTTATTACGGCGACCGCACACACACACACACACACACACACTTCTTACCTCTCCTCTTAGTATTGCTCTTTTTCTTCCTCGACGCTCTCACCTCTCTGCACGCCGATGGGCAGAGATAACTCGCTCACATTTGTTGAAAAACGTTGCACTACATCCTGGGACGAGTCACGACGCGCGTAAGGGTTGAGCAGTCAGATGGTATCACTAGTTCACACCACACACACACACACACACACACACACACACACACACACACACGCTTATTTACTCGAGCACCTTGAAATGCTTGAGGGTTAGATAACTTGGCAGATGTAAAGGCTGCGCGCACGCTCAATCACAGTGCAGACTTTGGGCGCTCTCATGTAACTCTACATTGATTTTATGTTGCGCGACGAGTGCTCACGCAGCGCCTGCGACCGTCAAGTCGTGGTGTCGTGCGCTCAGATGGCGCGGTCAGAGGTTTTCAAAGATCGAGCCACGCGGCGCGTGGTGTCAACTGGCACAGGTGTGTGTCAGATCAGCGCGCGCGCTTTCGAGCAGTCGCAAGCACGCAGCTCGAATGCTCCGTCGCAAATCAAAGGGTTCTCGCACAGTACTTACATTCTGCGCCATTAGTGTCCAATTCGCGCACGCACTCCTACCTGTGCGTGCTAGTGCCTATACGCCGTGTCTCGTCAATTTGTGTTGACAAAATTCACCATCAATCGGGCGTAAATCTTTCCTGTTAGATTTGGTCGTCTATGGTGCGACTCGCGCGACAAATGTGCAGCAAATCTTCTAAATGTCTCATCGTAAGCTTGGACGTTTTCCAACTTTTCTGCCTCTTCCTCCAGTCACTCTCACTCTCTTCAGTTCGTTGTCTTATCACTCTCTCACACACACATCACACACCCAACCCACCACACACACACACACACACACACACACACACACACACACACACACACACACACACATACACACTAGTGCAGGCTAGTCACATTGGACTGAATTTGGGACACTCGAGATGAGAGAGGGCGTGCACAAGTATCAAGGCGGCTCTCCCACATGACGCGCGCATTCTTTTGATTGAGATGAAAAAAGTTTCAGGCTCGAGGCAGACAGCTCGGCACTAGTCGAGAGAAAACAAACATAATGCTTGTCATGAGCGCCAGTGGAAATACGTCTGAAATGTCGATAAAAGAATCAATTTGCTGTGTGCAGAAAAGTACAAAGCGTCGCCTCTGCGCCGCCCCCCCCCCCCGCGCAAAAGTTCAATCAAGCGAAAGTTTTGCATAGCCACAGATCGCTTTCACTTGTTTGATTTTGTGGTCGCGTCTGCGTAGCGGCAAATACCGCAAATTTGGACAATCGGTGCCATTGCCAACCAGAGTGATGCCTATCGATGAACCACTACAAAGATCCCAAAAATTGCGATGAGCGTGCGAAAGAGGAAAGCCTCGCCGCTCAAGCGCGTTCCGTCTCAATGATTCACCTTTCATTTTACAGTGGCAACCGATACTGCTACTTACTCATCTAAGTCATTGATGTCTGAGTGTGTGAGTGACACACAGGGGGCGCGAGTGCAGGTGACTAGTGGCACTTAATTCCACGATAGCTCTAGCCAACCGCTCCCGGTCATGGTGGTTCGGTCTCGGTGGTCGCCCGCCGATGCTGCACCCCGGCGCCGCCGGCTGGCTAAAGCATGAAAATTAAGATTTTCGACGGTCCTCGGATAGAGCCTGACGATCGCCACTGACTGGATATCGCAAGTCCGTCAGCCGCGGCTTTCAGAGCTAGTGAGTTATTTGTGTGTGTGCGCGCGCGCCCCGACCGCGCACAAACCTAGGGCAAAAACTGCTGGTGGTGACGGTTGCACGAACGCTTGCACGAGCGGGCAGAGGCACAACCGGACTGAGGCGAGCAGGCAAGTACGGCCGGAGGAGAGGAGAAGAGAGGAGAGGGAGCCCACGGTAGCCATCCCAACGCGAGCAAGAATAACTTTTTTTGCTTGCTTGCTCGCTCGCTCTTGCTTGCTTGTTGTGAGAGCGGAGCAGCTGTTGCAGCCGCTGCCGGTTGTTTGAGGCGACTCGGATTTCCATTAGCCCGTGGAGCAGGCGCCCGTCAGATGAAACAAGAATGCATGCAATCTGCGCGCGCTCATACCCGGCCGGGCCGGCTCACAACAAAACAGCGCGCAAATATAATTGTGCATGTGGGTGTGTTCGAACTTACTCATCCCATAATCCCATTGATCGGTATCTTGATTTCTCATCACCATCATTGTCATCCCAGACTAGACTAGTGCCACCGCCGTCCCAAGTCGAGTCAAGTTAGCGAGAGCTAAATAACTGATTTTAAGGTTTTATGTTTATTGTTCCCACTGGAACCCTCTTGAGTGATAGTCGGTAGAGCAAACTGAAATGCACAAGTAACATAAGAGCAAGCACCCGTTGCACATAAGCCAAATTTTCGAAACAACACACAGACAGGCAGATAGACACACAAACTAGAGCTGTGCATTTCGTGGCGCCCCAAAATTAGTTCGAAAATCTAATTGACATCGCCCGTGACTTATCGCTACCAAAAGAGAAAGTTCCTATCAAGCAAATGCCGCCAAAGTAACAAGTCTACTTAAGAAGATACTTGTTGTTACATTACAAGTGGAAATAGCTATTATACAAGAAATAGATTAGCAGAAGCGTGATGCCTGAGAAAATTGGCAACAAAATTCAGAACGCGTTGAAGTCAATCTATGACGCCGCCGATCTCAAATACGTGCAATCTTTAAAGGTAAGAGACGAGATTTTGCAACAATGATGGAATATTATACAACTTGCGCAACAGTTGTTTGCTTCCGTTCGCATGAGAGAACCTCATACACTCGTGGTTGGTGAAAGTTTCATCGCTCACGAATGAACACACAATGCGTCGCTTTAGACAAACAAAGCGGCGCGACCGCCGCTCTTAAGTCATTTGCCGCTTACTGATCTAGTCGCCTCAACTAACCACAACCATAGCACCAGGTGTTCAAGGCGAAAAGTCCAAATGCTAGCCCAAGCAAGAGTCCTCTTCCTCCTCCTCCTACCTCGCTTCCGCGCCGCTCCTCTCGCGGCGATACCTGTTCTCTTGCTCTAGACCCGGCCACCAGTGCTGCAAAAACGAGCAATGTTCGCTTTGAGGAATTTGCCGAGTTGCCACTCAAATCGAAGCTGGAAGAGACAGAGCGACTACAACGGTGTGGCTCAACAGCGACGAGCAACTTGATTCATGACGACGAGGTTAACGAGTTCAAGGTAAGCCCTAAACCCTTTCATAATGAGTGCAGTCTTTCAGCGAGCACGCGACGCTTCCGCGTTGTTTGGGGATGCAATTGCCAAGCAACGCGCTAAGCAACAACCAGAACTAACTCATGCACCTGCACTTAATACCGCAACCCTTTGCTACAAATCAACCATATGTGTGCATAACTCGAACGCATGCACACACTCAATCACCCAACTCGCTCACGCTCAAATTTAGTTGAGAGAACTAATACGCGAACGCGATGCCCTGAGAGAACAAGTTTCAACTTTAGCTAATTTCAACTATGCCCGTGAGCCCGAGTTCGCGCGTGATCATATGAAATTACGCGAGTTAACACAAGACGTTCAGCGCAGGATACGCCATCTGAACAGCAGACATCTGAAGCCAGCTTTGAGCAAATGCACCGGAATAGAGCAACAGCTGACTAAGCTGGCGCGAAACTTCGAGGAAGAGAGCGAACTTATGGCCGGTGAGTTCCTCGAGCGAGGAACTGGCAGTGGTGATGGCGGAATGCTCATAGAGGCTGAGATGCGTAAGTTCATTAATGATTATGTTGATGTTCGCAAGCAAGCGATTAAGAAACGAACACTGGCGGATAGAATAGCTAGAGAACGTAATTCGCTCGAGAACTTGATTCCTGGCTTCTTGGGTAAGTGGGACGAGCGCGCTAGAGAAGGGTTGCACCATCCGGACTATGATGATGATGAAGATGATGCTCGAGATCTTCCCAGTTCGCCCTCGCCTTCTTCTGGGTTTAATGACTTGAAAAACAGAACGCCCGAGCGGCAGAGGCGACAGAGACGACAGCGTCATCGAGGCTCGAGAGCGCACGTACATGCGTGATCGGGATCCTCAGCACCAAACTTGATCTTGAAATCTCGATCTCATGACCGGGTCTGGAGTGTTGAAGTCTTCGTACGTGGCACGTACAACACTGAACTTGTCACGTGACTAGATATTGAATCTTTCCTTTTGTTGCTGGAGCGATTCCCTGAGGCGATTTTTATCCGACTTACACCACTCGAGCTAGAAAATACAGCTCGGCGCATGCAACAATAGTGGATCCCAACAATCCAAACAGTACTTGAGCGGCAATATTGGGCTCCGGTATCGAATACTCGACGGCCTTGTAGCAGAAGAAAAAGGTGCAAATATATACCAAGAATGAATTTATCACAGCCACCATAGATCCGCTGAGAACTTTAACCTCTCCGCCAAGAGATGTCGCATCGCCACCACCCGAAGATTGCAGATCTGTCAACTTGTTCTCGCTGACCCGATCGACTTTGGAAGTGGCTTGATTGTACCAGGTCTGAGAATCCCGTAGTCTTAAGTGCTGCAACCTTGCTTCGAGCTGCTTATTATCACGAGGCTTTGGTTTAATGCATTTGCAACTCTCCTGGAACACGTAAAAGGGCGTCCCAATATATTCCTCGTCAGCTCTTTGGATATACATATGCAGCTTGGTTAGCGAATCATAGCTAAGTGTATTCTTATTGGACTCGTCCTCCCGAATGATTTCTCTCAGAATCACCCTAATGTACTCCTCAACATCCACCGAGTTGGCCAATTTTTCCACATGAGTGCGAATTTTGCCATCCAGCTTGTAGCTACAAAAGCGAGGATCAAATAATTTATCCTCAGCTTTCTTGATCTTCATTTTGTTAAAATCATCTATTAATAAATGTCTAATTCTCGCAGGCCGAGAAAAGCACTAGATCATAAGTTCTATGAATAAATGTTAAAGGCATGCAGTGCATGATACAAATCAACAATAGATGTTCTTTGACAATCAGTTGTAAAACCTTCGGTCGAACGCTTCGTGTCTGTGTTGTTGACGCGCGGCGTTTCTGCAGGACTCTGAAAATTTCCTGCAGATTGAGATTTTGTCAGTTACTCACAGGTTGGCCGTGTGACAATTCGTCATATGCACACACCAACTTGCATTGTCTGCAATGGTGTCTGTTTAGCTGACGCATAGCGCACGCAAATTGCCTAAAGATGGTTATCTAGAGAGCTTGTCGTCGTCGACGCTGCCGTTATCATTATAGATATGTATCATTCTAGCACACTTTTATTGGTCAACTTGGTCCACACATGACACCCGGTTATTAGTTAGGTAGCTATCAGCACTAATCAACCTAATCACACACTATTGGAGATATTATGTCAGACAGTCTTGACAATCTGCAACAGGAAAAGGTTGTCAACGAGAAACAAAAAGAGGAGGATGTCGATACGGGGGACAAACAGATACATGGATTGCTCGTTAGCTATAAAGACGACGGCATTGATGAGAGCGTTCATTTCGCTTTGCAAAACAAGAAACGAGTCCACTACAAATGCATGGACGCAACCGCAAACTTAATCGCTCTCGGCACAAGCGTGGGCGCAATCTACCTGTTTAAACTTGCAAGCATAACTCATACGTCACATTCGGGTGCGCCCCACGTGATTGCGTGCGACCAGGGTCCGGTTGAGGTGATCAAGTTTGTACCGGGCGGCGCCCCAAACACTTTGCTCGTTGCGATTGGCACAGCCCGTGGATCTATTGTGATATTTCAATTAAGTTTTACAAATCACTCTATACAAGACCAGGAGATTTATCGTGCGGTGGAGTTTACACGAAGCGAGTACGAGTCATCAATTGGCATCAAGCTGATCGAGTACGACCAAGACTTATTTGACCCGTGCGCTCCATTTACGAAACTCTACATTTGCGATCAACGCAATCGGATATTTGTACTCGAAGAGGCGAGCATTAATCCAGGCTTTCGCTTGCTTCATTCGCACAAGCCAGCGCCCATTTTAAGCGTCAACGAGTCGACGGTGCACCAAATTTGCGCTCACAGGTCACAATTGTTGTTGTCGACCGACGAGAAGGCGCACCTGTTTAGTGAGTACAGCAATGAGTTGCTAACTCTAGGTCAGCGTCAGCGCAAGACAAAGGGTTTCTTTGGCGCCTGTTTCTACAACAAATACTTCAAGCCAGCCCGGTTGCAGCCGTCGCCCGCCGGGCATGCAAACAGGTTGTCCGCCTTTAGCCAGCAAACAGTTTACTCATCCACGGCGTCGTTGGCCGAACTCGACCAGTTGCTCATCTTCGTCGCCCGGCCCAAGTTCTCACTGTGGCGAATCAATAGCCGACGCGATGTTGAGTTTACGCACATGTTCAAGGAGCCTATCAGAGACGCGATGACCGCTTGCAAGCGTCATGGGATTGTTGAGCTCCACAACGAGCCGCTTGCGAACGATGGCGCTCACAGTCAGCCTAGAGAGATGAAGAACAGCAACAACAATCAGGAAGAAGCAGAATTGCCGGGCCAGGCCGACTTGGCGACACAAATCGATGATTACGAGAGCATAAGCGTGGCTTTTGGTGCGACAAGTAATGGCGCCGAGTCTCGTCCGATCGAGATGCCCAAATGCGACCATTTTGAAAAACTCATGCCCTTATACAGCTCCACCCTGGGCAATCTGTTACTCAGCTACACGCGTCACGAGATCTACGTGATCGATCCGATTGGGGCGCAACTTATTGTGTGCCACGCTTACGAGAGGCCAATTCAGCAAGTGTGCTGCTGTGAGAATGAAATTTTTGTCATGATTGAACTGGGCAAGCGTCAGACGCGATTTGAGCGCATTATTTTGCTCGCGCCCACCCAGTTTGTGCTCGAGTTGCACCGTCTCAATAGATTCTTGAGTCTCACGGTGTTTGTTCAATATTTCAAGACACAATTCAAGCGTCTCATGGCGCTGCCACTTAGCGGCCAGAGCACAATCACGACAGAGGGCGGCCTGTTGCGCAACATTATATGGAACACCTGGCGCGAGACGGCGGGCGCCAAGCGAGAGCAAGTCGGCAATCAGGTCGATTTCAGCGGATTTAAGGAGATAGTCGACGCGATTATGGACGAGAGTCGCCAATTTAAACAGTCGCTAGATAATCTTGCGGATTCGCAACTCTTTTTTACGGCATCGCAAGAGAACCTGGAGCGCCTGTGTAGCGAACCTTACGCCTCGATGGTGTCGCTCGACATAAGCATTGCCAATTTGCACACAAATCACGTTGTGCATTTTAGCCAGGAGGCGCTCAATCGACACAAGTCGCTGGCCAAGCTCAGTCAGAGCATTATGAATCTCAACCAAGTTCAAAAGTTATCAGCGACAGGCTCCGCCCGGACGAGTTTGCTCGACTTGAGCAGCCAGCAGATGAGGGCTAGCCGCGAGTTGCTTGCCGGCGCCTCCGAGGCCGAGGCGGCCAATTTCAACGAAAAACGCGTGATTGTTGAGCCGCTGCGGCCTAAAATCAATCTTAAGGACAAACAGCACTTGAGCGTTGGTTTGAGTTTGAATAAAATCGACGAAGTGGCGCCTACTCCGGACGATGAGCAAGTTACACCCGAAAACGAGTTGGCGCACTCACGTTTTAGTGAAATTGCCGAGAGACTATCGCTAGCGGACGTGAGAGATGAACAAGATGTGCAAGCACAAGTCCTAGCGCGAGACAAGGACGAAGATGAGGATCCAACTAGGTGCCCCGAATGCAAGTGGCCTCGGGCGCGCGCTCATCTCAAGCCCATGCATCATAGCCAGCAAATTCAGTACAGCTGGTTGCAAGAGAATCTGCTACCTAATTTTGAAGAAAATATTGAACATATTCAAGAGCGTGCATTCAAGCACGGCCTCTGGCGTGTCGTCCTTAGGTGTCTAGCATTTAAAAACCAGCTAGATGATTATGTTCGCTGTTGCCTCATGCTCGATGATGTCACTTTGCTCAATGCAAAACGATTCATTATTACACGCGGATGTAGCGAGGACGAACTCATTGATTTAGTTTTCAAGCAACTGGAGCATAAGCTTGACTTTCTTGACAAGCATAAACACCATCAGCAAGAGGTAGGTGCACAACAAAAGATAGCATGCTTGAAGTGCGGCCACGAAACTGTCAAACAGCAGCCCAAATCAGATGATGATAAGCTCCACGAGGACCAGCTCAGTGATGATGGTGACGACGATGGAATAAGCTTCAATCTTGTTGGTTTATTCATGATACTGCTTAGAAAGAGTGCCGACATCAAGCGGGCAATAAGTATACTCTTGCGATATCCGGGCTTATTGGAAAAATCTGACATCCCGGCTACGTTCTATCTGGAGGCGTTAGGTCTTTATCCTCGTCCTCATCGGGTGGGTATAGCTTAGGGAATTGACTAAAACACGCCTTCATGGCGGTGAACTTTGGGAAACACTCCTCGGCCTTCTTGGCATCGTCCTCTTTGGTGGCCTCAGCCGGCATGTCGGCATGACCACCCTCGCCGCTTTTACCAAATTGTGGTAAGCAACTGAAGAACTCACGAAACTCGTAACCGCACGGTCCATAGGGCAAGCCACCTAGGCAGGGACAAGTCCAATTGATCTCACCATTTGGCAACAAGACGCCACGTTTCTCCTCGCTTGGGAGCGGCGCGGGTAGCTCGTACTTCGAAGGCGTCTCGTGGTCGGCTTTGGTGCAAAATATCACCCTGTCCTTGGAGGACATTTGAATCGATTGCATGGTCCTGACTAATAAATCGAGCGTTTATTTAGTGTTTACAATTTGCCAGTGTGATTTATAAATCGTAACAATAACTCGTCTTGAGCTGAGAAGATAGATAGAAGCGAATGTGAAGTCGCGAATGACTCACACAAAAATAACATAAACAAAGCCCTTGCAGTTCGGACTTTCCACGTGCAGTCCTCGCGGCGGCGCTGCTCAATGGAACTACATTCCTGCAAGTTACTGCAGAAACACATTTTACACAAATTATCGAGCAATCGAAAAATACGATGATTTAGCTAGAAAGTCCCATCCTCGAACTCTGAAAAAAACCGCTACGATTCTTGAAGCGATGGCACCAATCATAAGAAAATCTATCATGACTACAATGAGAGTTTGGATGGATGTAGCGTTATTTATTTTTCCTTGGAATATCAAGCTCTTGCGCTAGCTGATGAATTTAGAAGACCTTGAAACCGTTTGTTGTTGACCTGTTGTATAAATTCCAACTTGACCGACCAGCTAACCTGTAACACATGTTCAACCTGTTCAAGAGACATAGGGAATATTACTTACCGTTAACTAACAAACCGAATACTCTTTTAAGTTTATCACCGCTTGCGGATCCACTGACCACTCGGCCAGTGTTATCCGATTCTAGACTCTGTAGAGAGCCGATAACTTCGCATTCGTATAGGCCACTCGCGTTTGGATCTAGGCCATCCAATACAAGTTTCGAGTACACCTCATGCTGTTGATCTGTCATCGAGTTCACACTTGCTCCCAAGTTGGTCTCAACACGCCATCTTAGTCGCTTGTAATGGCTACGATTAGTGCTTGTCAGCTCATTGCCATTTTGAATCATTTCGTTATCTAACACATGGTGGTGGTGGTGGTGGTGATGGGTGATGGTGGTGGTGGTGGTGGAGGAGGATGAAAATAAACAAGTTAACAATTTAGACGCACAGAAATGAATTAGAATGAAAACAAAAAACACCTATCGCCGCCAGGTGTGCTTACCCCCGATAAGCTCAATCCGACGATAGGGCTGTCCCTCGGCTTGTGTGTAATCAATCACAGAGAGAGAGTCCAACTGGATTAGGCTCGACCTCAGCTGGGCCTCGTCTAGAGGGCGTTGCGGGTCGGATCGAATACTCGCGCCTGCTGATAGCCCAAGTCTTGAGTGTCTCGGGTGTGCAGCGCCTTGTGATGATGCAGAGCCACTTGTTGTGGCGGTTGCAACACTGTTGCTTGTTGTGGTTGGCATTAGCCGAAACCAACGGACTCGCTGATTTCTGCTGCCGCCGCCGCCCGCAGCGTTGCACTCGAAAGCAATCGATTGGCCCGCTCGGGCTCGCTCAAGTTGATGTCCATTGCCGACAGTTGTGCTCCCGTTTGTTGCGTCTCGCGCACCATCGAGCCACTTGAGTTTTACTGTTCGATAGAGATTCGAAAGATTTGTCTATTAGTCGCTCTAAGCGTAACGTCATCATCATCATCATCATCATCATCATAAGACCAATAATTAATAACCTCCTCATACTCACCGTTAACTATCACCTGCGTGGTCGTGCGATCCTCCTGGCCGAGCGAGTTGCTGACAACGCACGTGTAGGTGCCCGAATCAACGTGCCTGAGGTCGGCTAGACGCAAAAAAGAATAATCTGCCAGCGTCTCGATGGACAGCCGGCTTTGCTGCTTTGGCAATTGAATTGAATTTGTCGTCTGCGTCGTGAGCGGTTTGCCTTGTTTGAACCAGGCAAATTTGAGCGGCGCTTGCTCGCCGCCCGCGTACGACAAACTGCAGCTCAACACGAGCGTGGAGCCCTCGTGATATTGGACGGGCTCCTTGGACCACTGGACCAGCTTTGGCGGGCTCGGCACAACTCGCCCGCTCGTTTGCGGTGAACGGCGCGCTCGAAGATGATTAAGTGGCGGCAAGCATGCAGTCGGCCCGCCAACTGGGCCTGATTTGTCAATTCGACGCCGCCGTGTGGTCGCGCGCAAATGATTGATTGAGCCCGCGGGCGGCGGTGGCGCATTGTCTCGTTGCGGGCAATCTGCGTTGAGAGCAAAAGAGACGAGTTGGTCAGTTGTTGGTCAGTTGGTGCGTGTGGATGTGTGTGTGTGTGTGTGTGTGTGTGTGTGTGTGTGTGTGTGTGTCGGCCTGGCCGTTGATTAGATGCGATCGTGGAGGAAGTTGCGCAAGGCGCGTTTAGTAGTGCCCAGTGCGAGACCAATGGGCAAGTTTGGCAATCCAGGCGAGTTCGCGACCGGAAACGGACAGTCTGCTTGAACCGGCGCGCTCTCATTTGAATTTGCTCCCGTTGGCGCGTCTCAGCGTGGCGGCAGGCAGCAAATTATAATCGCCGCAACCATAAGGGGCCAATTGTGTGGCTCGCTCATGTGTGGCAAACTTGCGGCGAACGAACTGGCGCTCTTGTTGTGTCAAATTGTTTGTTTGATAGCCCGCGGGTGGGCATCTTGGCCCAGGCCACGCTGAGACGCCACGTCGCGCGTAAGCCAACCGTCGCCAGTGTTGGGCCAGTAAGCGAGAGGGCGGGCGCCCTCGGGTTGTTGACTCGGGTCAGCTCGGTGAGAGCTCGCATTACCAAGACTAATGAGCTGACGGCGGCGAGTGGTGTGCGGGTGCCAGGCGGGCCGACTGACGAAATGTGCAGTGTTAAAAGTTGCATAAAGGTCGGAAGAGCGCGTCTTGGCGTGCGAGAGCTCGCGATCGGAAACGAGCGAACAGACTCGTGCGCGGCCATTTGAACGCGCGCGAGTCGAGGCACATACACACAATCAAGATTAATTCAATTTTCATGGCGGCCGGTCACGACGACGACGGCGGCGGCGGCACGAAGAATGCCGCACACGCCAATGGGCAGGACACGCACCCATTCTATCCAAAACGAACACTGGGATTTCTGCACTCGGCCATGTTGGCCGAGTGCACGACGAGCTGCAACGTGCACTAGCTCGAAAGTGCAAGCTCACGAGCGAGCGAGCCAGAGAGAGAGAGAGAGAGAGAGGGGGAGAGAGAGAGAGGAAAATTTCATTTCAGCTAGCAACACACGACCGCATTGGGCCGCGGGCCGCGCTAATATAAATAAATATAAAGGAATAGATATCGAGCCGGCTCACAAAGATCGCTGAGTGCTCGGAACAATATCCATATCGGCCCAATTTCGGGCCAACCCACACACCGGGCCAGTTCGCCGAGAGCGACAACTCGACTACGAGATGGCGACTATCTGCGCGCGATGGTCATGCGGATGATGATGATGATGATGATGATGAGCGTAGTTGGCCGTAATGAAAGTCATAGCAGCTCATCATGACGCGTGCGTATGCCTGTGCAAGCTGAACCACGGGCGCGCACTTTCTTCTACTTTCGCGGGCGCCATTTCGAGTGCGCGCACGAGCCCTCATTTTATTGGCTCATTTGCACGTGTTCTCGTGTTTGCGCGTACAAAATGCGTATTCTCGAGAGCAACAAAAAACTCGTCGTGTGTGCGCGCGCGCGCCAGCTCGGGCAAGATCCAAATTCTGAATAGCGCAAATCGGAATCTTTTCGCCATATAAACTCGCGCACTATACAACTCGAGCGAAAGTTGAGAGACCCAGTGGGCCGCGCGCTCGATCCAATTTCAACTCTCGTCAAGCTCAAATTTGCATTTAGCCCGACGTTACGTGCGCGCAATTCGAGTCCCGATCGCTCTCATGAGAATTCCCCGCCGCTAATCGTGAGGTGCAACGGGAAAACTCAATCGAAGTGCTTGTTCCGTTCGACTTACCTGTTCCGGGCGCCGACCAAGAGCGATTTGCATTTTTTGAATTGTCGCCGGGCCATGCAGGGGCCACGGGATGGCCGTCGCTCACTTTGCTTGCGTTGTTATCCGCGACAAGGGACTTAAACGTTGTGTCGCTGGCCACCAAACGGCCCCGAGGGACTCGTTGGGCCTCTTGTTGGGCTCGCGCAGTGACAGCGACAGCGAGACCGACTAGAATGAGAGACACCACGAAGAAGACCTCAAGCGACGCGACTCTTGTCTGTCTGTTCACGCGGCAACTCGGCCCATTGGCTGTCATCTTGAGCGAGTGAAAGAATGGGGCACAAAACGGCTGCGGTTTAATCTTTTTGAAATGATTCATTTTCGCGAATGCAATTGCGGCGAAATCTCACAAGAATGGCACCACCTGTTTCTGGCCACTAACATTTAATTGCTTCTTGCGCTCGGGTTGGCCCGCTCTCTCGGCGGCTCGTGAGTTGCATTCATTCGAATACGGGCAGACAAAAAGTGGCTCTCGCTGGCACGCTTTTTTTTCTTCTCTCTTGTTTCAACTCAACTCAACCAGACTCGACTCGCTGCATCATTAATTGCAACTAACTTTTGTCGTAGTTTCTCTCGCAGAGCTTCCTCTTGTCCTCCCGCCCCCTCTTTTGTTCTCTTCTCTCTCTCTCTCTCTCTCTCTCTCTCTCTCTCTCTCTCTCTCTCGGGCCTACCGTACACGTTGAGATTGAGGTCTTGTGACTCAGATGAGAGCCTTCTAATTGTGTTTGCCGAATGGATATTATTCAAGTCCTTTTGCTCTCGTTTGTGTCACACGCGCGTCGCGACTTTCTGCTCGCGTGCTCCAAGTTTCGCAACAAGGTTTGCTTCTCCTCGACGCACGGCGTACAACGTGCGCATGTTAGCGTGCGCCCGCTCTATGCAAATTTGCGGCTGCCAACAAGCTCGTTCGTGCACTATCTTGAACATGCGCACAGCAGGCGCACGCAGAGTTTTGTTGCGCGTGTGCGCAAAAGAGATGCAACCAATCGATGGCGGATTAATTTCGGCTTGCTTTGCTGCCGATCGATAGAACGATCGATCGATCGATCTGCCCACTCTCTAACTCGTACAAGCAAATCCGAATGGGCGAACTGCACTGCTCGCCGGCAACTCGCAAATTCAATCGTCCTGCGCTTCTGGATGGTGATGATGATGATGATCGGTCGGTCGGTCGGGCCCCGGCTGATGATGGGCAAAATTTCATTTAGTAGTCGACGGGCGGGCGAATGTGTTTACTCTTCTTAACTTGATTTCCGCGCCCAAGCTTCGGCCCCCTCGCGCCAACAAATGCCCCCATCCGTGACGTACTCGTCGTACGGGATGAATTTGTCGCCAATTCGGCGCCACCAAGAAAAAACTCTGGCTCTATTATTTGCTCGCACGCTAGATGCACTCGCGCGGCCTCTCTCTCTCTCTCTCTCTCTCTCTCTCTCTCTCTCTCTCTCTCTCGCTCCTTTGCATCCAAACAAACAAACAAACAGACGGACAAACTAACAAACAGACTGAGTGACTCGCCAGTCGGCTTGCCTCGGGCCAGCTGCACTCGAGTCGCGCCCGGCTAGCTTGCCAAGCAAATCAGATCAAACGCGATCCAATTGAATGGAATCACGAGACGAAGAAGAGGAAAACTCAACTCGCTTTGTGCGTATGAGCGCGCATGCAAGCGCTAGTGCGCCAATGCGTGCCGCCGAGCTGGCATGCGACGACTTTCGGTGGGGCGCGCACGCAGTCGGCGTATATAAATGACGGCTCGCTCGCGCCAGCCGATTGTCTGGCTCTCTCTCTTTTCTCTTTTCTCTCTCTCTCTCTCTCTCTCTCTCTCTCTCTCTCTCTTTTGCGCCACGACTTAAACCACTCAAGCGGTCAGTTGCTCGCGTCGAGTGGCGAATCGGGCTCGCTCGCGGATGCTCTTGCTTGCACCTGGCCGGAGATTTATCGTCGCGACTTCGATTTCGGTCGGGGCGACGACGAGGTTCGTGCTCGCACGCAGGCCAGAACACTGTCCGCTGTCCAGTCGCGCGCCCGCCCGCTCGATCTCAAATCTAATTGATATTAATGACTCGCTACACTCGTTCGCTCGCTCGCTCACACGCACATGCACACGCGCAAACGCCAAACCAAACTTGATGACAGCTCGCGATCGTCGATTGGCCAGCGTAAATTGCGCACACTATGTGCTGGCGACTTGATTTGACTTGGACGCCCACGTTGGCATTAACAAGTGTACGCCTGGAACGCGCTCACCTGTGCTCGCATCTTGAGACTCGCACGCTCGCTGGACAATTGTTCGTCTCTCACGGGCTGGTCGTTCGCTCACGCGCATCTAGCCCATAAACATTGAAGACAAATGACAAATGTTAGGGACCGGGGAATAGCAAGTGAGATTGCTTTAGAGCAAGCAAATAGCAAACGCGCGCCCCAATCTCAATCGGGTGCTCTAGTCAAGCGCACCAGAGTCGCTTGGCGCTTGCGCAAAGTTCCAAGTCTGCAGGCGCGCGCAAATCCCTCGTGCACATTCTGCTCGGCCGGTCTCTTCTTATGCTCACACAGGTTTGAGATGGAGGAGCTCGAAGAGACACGTAGCGCGTGTGACTGTAGGCGGGCGTGCGGGCGGGCGGGCGGGCGGGCGGGCGACCATGGACAATGTGCCTGGGCATGTTTTTCGTTGACCTCGGCGCGCGTTTGCATCATAAGATAATCGATTGGTTGCTAACTCGCTCGTGCTCGCACCAGTCCCATTGTTTTGCTCGTCCGTCTGTTCGGCTCGTTTGGCGCATTGGCGAGCGTTCGAGCGAGCAAGCGACTGGTGCGGTGCCAAGTCTGAAAACACGTATTGTTTGCCTTTTGGGGCCCATTAAATTCTCAAGCGAAAATTTCCATTTTCGCCAGTTTGCCGACGCCAACGGCCGCCTGCCTGCCTGCCTGCAAATCGGTGAGCGCGTTCTCGCGCAAACGAAAGGCGTGATTGTGAGCACACGCGTGCGCGTGTGTTTGAAACTCGAGCTGAAACTGAACAAACAGCAACAATTCTCGCACTGAGTGATTTTCCCGGTGCGCGGTTTGCGCGCGCCGGGAAAATGAAAATATCGCGCAACTCTCTCGCTTGGCGCGCGCAATCTAGTGAGCAGACGAACGTCGCGGCCACTTCCGCCACATGAGGGCGAACGGGCGACATTTCGGCGGCGCCCAAGATTGCGCTCCATCGGCGCCGCCCGTGTGCCGATCAATTGAATTTCGTCGCGGGCCATCAGCTCGAGACGAGCTCGGGCAGATTTCCGCCCGCTCGAGTGCGACCTGCTTGAGATTCACTCGCGCGCTCAGTTTCGACGCCCCGCAAGCCGCTCACATTCGCCTACGAGCCGGCAAAGTGAGTTGGCGTCGCTGGCTCAGTTGGGCAAACACAAATTTTCTATCGGGGGGGGGGAGAGAGAGAGAGAGAGAGAGAGAGAGAGAGAGAGAGAGAGAGTGCACAATAGCAAGCGAGCGCGCTTCTTGACTTGGCTCGACAGCGCGCATCGGATAACGCGCAGCGCCTAACCCGTCACACTAACCGGGCAAGGAGAAACAAACAAAAGGGACGCAAACTGCACCAGTATGGAGCGACGCACTCGCGGCAAGCTCGAGGCCGAGAGAGAGAGAGAGAGAGAGAGAGAGAGAGAGAGAGAGAGAGAGAGTGTCCGGCGCCTTTGTTTAGCGCGCGTGGGTGTGATCCCCCAGGGCTCTAGGCGAGCGCAACCAAACCTGCCAAGTCTTCGGACTTCTTGTCGGCTGCCCACGCTCGGATTCCTCTTTCCATTTACTTGTCAATGTTTGACGATGGCGGCCCACCATTGCCGCGACTTTCTCGTGGCTCTGTCACTATTGTCCCCCTCCCTCATAAGCTTTCGTTTTGCGAACTTGTAGTTAAGTTTGTGCCGGCCCGACGTCGCTCGATTGGCTGCAAACAACACTCGAGATTGTCTCGCTCAGGATCTCAATCGCGCAACATTTAGCGGTCCGTTGACAATAATCTAACTGCCAGGCGCGGGCTTGCGCGAGCACAGGCAGCACACTTGACGCTAAATCAGCGTGCGTGTCCGCTTGGCGTGCAGAAAGAGTTAACTAACTTTATAGCAGTCAAACTGGCTCGGTTTGTGATGACGCGAGCCAGTATTGGAGAACAGGTGGTGGTGGTGGTTGTTTTAGCCGAGTGTGATCTTTCACCGATTTACCAACTTCTTTGCGCGCCCAAAGTCGCGCACATGGATAGAATCAATCTACGAGCCAGCAGCGTCAAATCATGGCAAAAATCCACCACTAGATGGCACTTTATGATTGATGAAACATGAGCAGCAAGCTCACTTGGATAGAATGGCTGTGTGACTATGCCGGCGGCGCATATGGAGAGATCCGCACAAGTCATGTGTCGCACATTCACGGGCTGACTATCACAATTAATTTTTAAAGAGAACTGTTTCTTACTATCGACTTGTGTCCGGTACAATAGAATTTCACATTTTGTTTGTCCCAGTATTAATTTGCCTCCACCTGTTCAATATCAAGTGTTCAGGCAACTCTCTGGTCAATTCATGCATGAGATTTGCCCTCATTCGTACTGAGCAGTAGCCTATGAAGCGAATGAGACAACGTTTGAAAGCAGCGCAAGCAAGTCCACACCTCGATTGTGTCGATCGAGCACACATCTCGTTCGTACACTGCACAATGCACGAAGGAGATGAAACGGTCCATCCACCTCAATAACCACCATGCCACTCGCAATAGTGGTTTCTCTCTATTACGAGTGATAGTAAGGCTGTGACAACAATCACTTCTTGATCGATTAGAACCAAACCAACGACTGCTGGCCAGGCCGGGCGTTTGTCCCAGCCACCTGGATGCCAACCTTCCTCATCTTGACATGTAGTTAATCAACTTGCCTTCCACTGGCTAACAAAATTCACCTATTTTCTTCCGAGTTGGCACACCATTTTTAGATCTCAATTCTGTTGTGATTTTCTCCTCTTACTCTTTCACACTCTAAAATGAGCTCTGGACACGAGCTCGTTCGCAGCTCGAGAGACGCTCGGGGGAGTTCAAGAGCATCAGCTCATTGGCGCGGCGAGAGAATTGCGCCCTGCATGAAAGTCGTTAGTCATTGGAGTAATTTTATGTGTTGTCGTCGTCGTGTTTGTCGACGCGCTGAAGAGGCAAATGCGGGACGTGGAGTCAAGACGGGGGCGGGGGACGCTCTGATTTGCATTGCAGATGGCTCTCGGCGTGTTTTATCGTTGCCAGCCGACTCTACTAGCCGCCGTGCGTTGCGCGCGTCGCCCCAGAACCCGAACCCGAGCAAAATTTCTAGCGAGACGCGGCAGACTGAACAAGCCCGCAGCCGAGTAGCAACTCGCTCGCTAACGACGCGCGATCGGTAATTGATTCGCTCGAGTCACTCGAGTGTTAGCGCCGAGTTTATTTACTCGCGCCACGAGCTCGCACGTACTGAGGAAAGTTGTTTGTGTTTGTGTTTGGTCTACGCGCGATACGGCACAGCACAGCACAGCACAGCACAGCACAGACTTTGAGTTTGAGTTTGAGTTTGCAAACATTCAGGTAAGATTTAGGCATTGAGCTGAAGGGCGTGCCACTTGCCAGGTGAGAGTGGCCAAATTGCTCGCGTCGGGTCGTGCGTGTGATGCTCTCGTGCCGCTCAAAGTGGCCAAATACCATCTCATCACATCATTGCGCGCTTATAAGCTCGAGCCGTTCAATGGGCCACGAGCGGCGATATGAGGCCGCTCAAATAGCATCGAAAAACAAATGCGCCCGCTTGCGTGCTTGCTTGTTATCAGCGGGCTCGAGAGGCCACCTATCTGAACTTATCGCAGTACGCTCATCATCATCATCATCATCGTAAGCAACAGCAACAGCAACAGCAACAGCAACAGCAACTGAGGCCGGCCAGCGAGAGGTGCCGAGCGGCCAAACACAATGAGGCGCGCCATTAACAAGCGCGTTTCATTTTGAGACGACCCGAGGCCGATTCGAGCCAGACGGGAACACTCCCAGAGTCGTGATTAGCCGAGTCGTGCGAGCCACGAGCAAAACTCTCGCAGCGCGGCCACAACTTGCAACATCTCGCGCGGCGAGAACGCGCGGCATCATCAACTGCTAACCAGCACGCGCGCGCGCCTACTCGACCGGATGCGCCTGGGCGCGCTAATCTCGATTTAGTCGGCCAAGCTGCCTGGCCTCGCTCGATATTAACTCGGACTCAGGCTTGTTGTGCGTGCCCGAGATCGAGGACGCGCGAGCTGACTCGACGCGACGCGACGCGCAAGCTTCTGACTGGCTCAATATGGAACCAGCTAAACAAATGAAGACGCTCGGTTTGGTTTAGCTAGTGTGCGAACAAATTACGACGCCGAGTTGCCAGTTGGGCTTGAGCAAAAAACAACGGTTGCCCTCCCCCCCCCCCTGAGTCGCATTGGCGAGTGCAACTCGCGCGTGCTAATTCCGAGTGGCCGGTGGCTCAAGTGGATTGTGCGCGTGTTGGCGCGATGAGAGCGGGTGCTCTCGACCGGGGCCAAAACGCGAACGGGCGCGAGCAAATTTGTTCTGTGTCCAATGGAGCGAGAAGCAGCCGGGCCGCAGTGGTGGCGCACGGACCAAACTACTTGGCTTGTTAGCTTGGCGGCAGCAGCGGGCTGATCGATTGAGAGCTCCGCCCGTATCGTGCGAACACACACACACACACACACACACACGCAAAAGAGAGAGAGAGAGAGAGAGAGAGAGAGAGAGAGAGAGAGACGGAATTTCAGCGGGCAATGCTTGTTATTATTATTATTATTATCATCGCGGCCCGGTTTGCTGGCTTTTTGAGCTGCTAGTTCTTACGAGATTCAGCGCGGCCCCGGCTAGCCGTGGCCCATGTCCACTAGCGACAAGTGGCATGCGCGCACGTGCCCGGCGCGTTAATAATTTCGAGTGCTCGAGCACGATTTCGTCGCACGCGGTGCCTGCGCGCTAGAAGTGGCTTGATCAGCCGCCGCGGGGCTTGTTGTCGCCACAACAATGAGAAAACTCTTAGAGGCAAGTTCAATCACGACACGATTGCAATATAAACGAGCCGAGTTCGGTTTCATTTTGTGGAAGTTGCAAGTCCACTAGAAACTTGTGAGTGTCTAGCAAAGAGTCACGATGGAGTTAAGAAAGAGAAGTGTTTTTTTTTGCCGCCTCTTCTTGCTCAGCAACGAGAAACGGGCCGCCCCTCGTGCCCAGAGACGGCGAGCGGTGCGCGCAAATGTCAAGCGGCTCGTCTGGTCCACTTCATTTACCACAAATTGACTTATTTCTCTCGCACAGCACGCGCGCTTGCTCGAAACCGGCCCGGGCCATCTGGCGAGAACGGGCCTAGTGGCGGCTGCCTCCGATGACCAGGAGCGCATCTGCTACTCGTGAGCCCGCCATGACACAAAACGCTCATACACACTCGAGTGAGCGCGCTCGCGCGTGTTTGCGCTTGGAAAGACAGCGCGCGCGCAGCATTTGGCCTCGAGACCAACCTGCTGATTGCGCAACAAAGCGGAGGCGAGCGTCTGCATAAAGATAGACAGCCTGTGGCCCGCCTGTGGGTGGAATATTTGTGCTGAGCATGACAGAAAAGAGAAGGAGCGAGTGGTAAATGTGGCAAACCTAAGGCAAAGTCGCACGGGCGCGCATCTGGTTCGTGTGCGAGCGTGAGCCGAAATGCTATCTTTGAGTTCCAGCCACCCGGACCTGTTCGTGAGTGAGTTTCATTCGGCAATTCGTTTGTTTAGTACACGTAGAGGTGGTCATGCGTCGCGAAATGCACTCAGCACTTAACTGAGCGCCTGCCATCACATAACGAGCGCCTTCGTCCGTCCTGCGAATTAAATTGATAGTCGCCCCGACCTAGCTAGCGATGCTTGAAACTCCACCATCATCGCTAGAACCATCTCGATTCGCTCATTCTGGCCCAAGAAGAGTCCAATCTCGACCGAGCAGCAGCGAGGCATGCGAGCAGAAATCTGGTTAGCTTGGTCATGTGTCGCCCACTAGCGCACAAAAGATGAACTTACCTACATTCGGCGCGCAGCAGTAGGGCGGCTGGCGCCATCTGCAGTCGTCCGATGGAATTACACTGCCCACGACAATCTGTCTTGAATGTTTAATGTCCTTGTGGGCCCAGTGAACACGTGAGCTAGCCAACAAGTTTCCACTGCCTCGTATGCTCGGGCCACCTCAAGCTATGTGCACTACACACTTTATGCTAAATTCTTGCCGTCCGATCTCGTGGCCGCGCGTAACCTGTGAGACCAGCGCTTTGTCTAAGCGCGAATTGTGGCAGTCAAAAAAGAGTCGACTGGATATTTTCAAATTTCACAATACTGGCTCGTTATTTCGTATCGTCGGTCATACCCTATAACTTTGGCAGAGGCGGCGCGCTGGCTTGAACGGGCCGAGGGATCTGCGAGGCACCATTATGCGCGACCTGTTGACACGCAATGAAACGTGAAAAATGAGATAAGATCAAGTACATTAGCTAATTAGACGTGGGCCCGACTCGCACGCAGGCTAAAGTCAAGACTCTTCGAGCAGTAATTTTTGCCCCGATTTGCTATCCAATCACGCGCCCAACGAGATTCCCAGAGTTCTAATCAGGCACCGTGCATATATTGGTGGAGCCGCTAGCTTGCCCGTAAGATTGCCGTCTTAAACCACGGGCACGAGAGAGCGCGCATAATCGACGGCTAAAAGTGGTGGTGGCTTAGCGACGACTTGCGTTTCGGTTATGATGGACACGAGAATCTGGCGCGTTGCCATCTCGAGTGTGATTGGCATGATGTTTGCGCCCACGCTGATAGAAAATGTGCGCGAGAGGACGAACCTAAAAAAAAAAAATAATAATAATAAATAAATGTTTATTGCAAAGTCTCCCCTCCTTGTGCCTCGCATTGTAATTGTTGCATTGCGACTCTCTTGTTGGACGCAAATTATAGAAATAATCATCGGCAAGCTCAACTCGACGACACTCGGGCTCACCTGGAGAGGAGAGGCCAAGGTCGCGCGGCTAATTGGACGTGTTGCGTCACACTAGAATTACTGTTGCGAATATGTCGAGAACGTGACAATCGGCGCGTTTCGGCAAGTTGCTTGCGTAAAAACTATAGAGCTTAGTTTGTGTTTTGTGTGCCCAAATGGCGTGCCGCCCGGTGGAGGCAGGAGGTGTGAGCGCGTGATTCTTCGTCGAATAACAACACAACATACAGGTGCACTCAAATTAGAGAGGCGCACCTTTGCGAAATCTCCTGGCACCAGGCGAGATGAGGCGGGGGGCGGAGGGGAGGCCGCTCTGTGCGGGAGTCGGCCAGTAGGTCGCCAGCGGGCCATCGTCAAATAACGAGACTGCGCGCGCGCCGCTCGGGCCCAGCGGGGAATCCGTCACACAACGGACGAATAACGTGCGCCCCCACATTCTGTGTCTGTGACTCGACCGTAGTGCGCGCGTACGGTGCTTGCGTGCCATCGTGCCCATGTGTCCGTGTGCCTGCGCGTGCAACTTGCGCGGCACAACAGCACCCGTCGTCAGGGCGGGAGACGCTGCAGCGCACTGAGTCGCAGGTGTGCTCTAGTCCGAAATGACGCGGTAGATGCGCACATGCGCTTGTCGCCATTTCAGTTGGAAAACTGGTTGGGGGCCGCCTGCTTGACACCCCCGCCGGTCGCAGCGGCTAAAAAATCCACACTTAACACTCGCACACGTAACGATGGATGGCGGCTGCTGTCGTCACCGGATGCTCATTAGGTCAATCTGCGTGCGCATTATCACTAGAACTATCACTATGCTCGCGACTTGCACGAAAGCGGGGCGGCACAATTCTGAGGGGACAGAGGGGGAGGGGGAGGGGACATCATTTGTACGCGATCGCTTGCCCGTACAAATACTATTAAATCACTACAAAATTAGAAGCGAGAGCAAACAAACGAGAGGTAAGGGTGAGGGCGACATCATATGTCGCGGAGATGGCAAGAGATGTTTTGAGCAGAGATAGTGAGATAGTGGGCGGTCGCCACCGACCTTGAATTGGACGCGCGCGCACGTGCTTTTCGGGCTCTTTGCGCTCGCCGTGAAACACGCGTAAATGAGTTGTCGATGGGCTCGCTCGGCGTACAAGATGGAGAAAATTCTCGCATTTTTTCTTTTACTGACAAAACGTCCGTCCCCTCTTTCCCCCCCCCCCCGCCACCAACATGTGGGGGCCGTATTCTGTTTTGCCTAATGCCGCCAGATGGCGCGCCGCCTTTTGTTTTAACTCGCTCTAATTGCTTGTCCATCTGTCTGTCTTGTCTGTTGTGAAGAGGGCCAGTGAGAGCGTGGGCGCCCGGCATGTACTCGTGTGTGCTCGCTTTCCACTACAAGCGTACGCATGCACGTGCGTCCATACGCTGGCCTGTGATCATGATGCTGATGCCCATGGCGCAGGAACATCACTCGCCGCGCATCCACAGGCTCAACTGGCGGGCAAACTAGAAGGGTTAGCTAACGTTCAATCGAACGGAATCTGAGCGCCACCCGTCCTGTTCGAGCTGGAGCCCCGGTCCCGGTCCCGGCCGCGGTCAGCAGCTTGCGTTTTTTCACCGTTAACACTCACTTGTCCATGGTCTGGAGAGCCCGCCAGGTCGATCGCGCGATCGTCGTTCTCGTTCTTGTTATTTGATCAAATTTGATCAAACTGCTAGCGTGTTAGCCTGACGCGCGCGTGTTTGATCTATGACGCTCGAGTCGTGTGCGCCGCTCGCTTGCGACTCGAAATGGCTTTTAGTTATATGCGGCCGATCGGCGGATAAACTAAAAGTGCTGAAATGCGACATGCACCATGCAGAGAGTCAAGTCCATGCCTGAAGCCGAGCCCGGAAGCTAAGTGACTCGCCAACTTGAACACGATCGGTCGTCATGTTTACACAAACAATCGAGTTGCCAATTGATTTGGGAGTGCTAGCCGCTTTGCGCTGGTAGCACACTCATTGGCCTGATTGAAGCCACCAGCCAAGCCTGTTAACGCGCGCGTTTGACATTAGACGTGCATACATCGAGAGCGCGCGTGCGCGCAAATTGCAATCTGTAAGTAATGCACGAATTGCATTACGGGCGAGACACTCAGCTAAACGCCAAATAAAATTGCCCTTGAAATATGACTCGGGCTCGCCCCGTCGGAGTGTGCGAGTGTGAGCGTGCGATGATGGGAAGAAAATTTAGCTTTGTCAGCAGACCTTTGCGCCATTCGGCATTCGCACATCCAAGCCGGCCAGTGGGGGGGGGGGGTCACGTTATATCAGGTGGTCAGGTATATGCGCGGCGTAAAAAGTATGGCCCAGATGTGAGATCTGAGCGCACGCCTGTCTTTTGACCCGACAACCCGGCACACTGACTGACTGTGACTCGATGCTGAGCCACACTCGAGCGGGGAGCATTTATAAATTCTTTTTAGAAAATTCAACTCCAAGCAAGTCACCAATATGAACACACACACACACACACACACACACACACACACACACACACACACACACACACACACACACACACACACACACACACACACACACACACACACACAAACAAACACTCGGAACAGTGCCATTCGGCCACACGCGGCAGAGGATTTCGTGGTGACAAGTTTGCACAGTTCCTTTTGCTCCTCCTCCTCACGCCCCATGCGCAATGTGCGCATAGGCAACATAAAGTTGGCGCCTACATTGATCAGATGAGCGAGCAGACTCGCTAGTAACTTTCACGCGCCCGCCGTTTTAAGTGCTCATTTGCATCTCACGTCAAGTGGACTCAGCATGACGCCGAGCCTTGGATGACACAATTGACGTTTAGAATCAAATTGGTGCCATGAGGCCGCTCACACAATTGGCGACCCACAGGCAACACACAACCCGCTGACAATCGAGAGGCACGCTTCCAATCTCAGCCGATGGCTATCGCCCACCAAGATCAGTGCTCAATGAGGGCCAGAGAGCGTATCTAGTTTTTTCTTCGCACTCAAAAACATGGGTTCCGTTCAAGGGGCACGATCTAGAAGCGCGCGGGCCTCTTGTGCGCGCGAACTTTTTCAAAGTCGGCCGCCCCATGAGCAGCGCCAATGGCCGGCCTGATGTTGATGCCAAAGCATCCGATAAACGAAAATGGTGCCGATTGTTGAGATGAAACTGGTATTTTCCTAGCAGGAAGAAGCCCCCGTTTATATACCCTCGCCCCCCCCCCGTTTGATGCCGACACGCTAGCTGTGTCTTCGTGTGTGTGTGTGTGTTTGTGCGTGCGCGAGAAAAAAAAACACTGCGAGCGGCCTATCACTCGTTCGCCATAAACTGGCGTTACACACAGCGCACCAACAACATATGCGCGCCGAATTGAACCGAGAGCAGGGTAGTCACTAAAATCACCGTGTCCGCGGCCCGATGAGAGAGGAGAGAGAGAGAGAGCTGTACCCTCGGACGGGCCACAGTCCTGCCTACACTTGTCAGTGTGTGGGCGTGGGTGTAGGCACTGTGAGGCTTCTTGAGCGCTAGCCGCTGAAAACAGGGATAAATAATAGTACTGATCTGGGGCGAGGGAGCGAGGGAGAGGGGTGCCGCCAACTGGTTGTTTGATGGCAAATGCGCGCGTCTTACCATCTACTTGCATTCAGAAAGTCTCTCCGCTGCGAGAGAAAAAATTGAAGGCCAGCGCAAAAGGGTCGCGCGCGCGTAAGGCCAAACGCGCATAGGTTCGCACGCGAATGTGGCCCTGCGCGCAGTCGCAAACGCACGCCCGGGAGCCCGCACTCTCTGCACGGCCCGTGATTTTGCGATCGCCTGGTGCGGCGGTCAGTCATTTTCATTGCATTGATAAATGTGCGATCAATGAGATAGGATCGGAAAGTTGGCAAGAAGTGAGAGACACATGTGAGAGTAATATGATTTTTGTCGTCGCCGTGATCGCGGTCGTTTTCGTCAAAGGTTTATGTTCAATTATTGGATCGCTAAAAGACAAGCTCAAGACAACCAAAACGCGCAATCGTTTCAACAAGTTAGCGCTGTTTAGGAGGATTAAAATCAGGAAAATATAGATAAACAACAAGATAAGACGGAGTAGCTCGTCGCGCGCAAGCTACGGAAATGCTACGAAAATGGAGTTGGTCGTCGCCCGTGTTGGATAACAAGGTTAAATTGACACCGTTTGTGAGATTGCGCCGATTTGCTGAGCGTAGCGGGCTGCTTAAACCTCGCCGTAACCGATTAGTGAAATCAAGTGTGTACATCGTAAATGAGCATAGATTTCAAGTGATCCAATTGGATCACTCCGAGTTTTGCGCGCAATGCAAAGAATTTATTTGGTCCGTTGACAAAAGTTGCTACAGGTGTCAATTGTGCTCCATTCTGGTGCACGCAAGGTGCCGCCGCTCGGTCGAGACCCTTTGCCCGGGTTACCGTTTGCCCGATAAAAATGGCCGCAGACAAGATGGCCCGAGCTCTGGCAGCTCGCGTCCGGCTAGCATATTTGGCTGGTGCGAGAACAAGATAAAATTGCATCGCGCAATCAAGGAGCACTATTTGATGGAGCCAAAATGTTGCGACCACTGCAATACGCTCATGAAAAATGTTCTACGCGGACGGGGCGCCCATTGTACGCACCCGAGATGTGGCACAAATGTACACTACAAGTGTACTGGCTCTGTGCCCGAGAACGTTCCTCTGAGAACTAGCCGCAAGTGAGTAAAAGCGATTGGTCAAACATGACCACGTTCGGCTTGCATAGACAATACTAATCAGCATACAAACACACACACACACACACACACACACACACACAAACATACACGAACACACACAAACACACACACACACTTACACTTACACTTTATAATCATCAGAATACCAATGTTTTAAGTACATGATCAAGGACAATCGCTTGAGGCAGATCTTAAAAAAATAAGGAGGCGCTCTATCTAAACTGGACTTCATTTATTTGTTTTCTCTACACGGCAAGACTATATTCGCCTAATCATTGTTGACATTTTTTCCCCAATTTGAGCCAAGTATTTCAAGGTCACTATAAATAACCCCACCAATATGTCATGTTACCATCAATTGGCCAGTTTTTCCGGTCGAGCATTTGAAGACGAGTTGACTTTCAGGCTGCATGCCTAAAAGTCATCATGGCAAACACACTGGGCAGAACGAATTCAAATCATTTCTTCTCTTCTCTGTCTCTCTCTCTCTCTCTCTCTCTCTCTCTCTCTCTCTTTAAGCGACATTCATAACATCGCATACTCGCAGTCGAACAAGATAAACTCATTTAACTAAAACGCATTCAACTAAAACTCATTTTTAAATAAAACTCAATTATTACTGGCTCTCACTCAGCGTGTCCCTTTGGCCCCTCTAAATCAGCAGCCACATATCTTTCTGATGCTCGCTTTTGCTCGGTTTGTTCATAGATCTACAGCCGGTGCTGTGGTGATAGCAGACGAACAACGGCCACAACTCTGGGCCGTTGGTTTTAACGGAATCAAGTTGCACTCGCTGCCAAACTGATATTAATCTAAATACACTTGTTGTCATACTTTTAGACCGTATTTTGCACCCACCACCACCACCCAAAGTGCACTTGTGCCACTGTGATGTGGTGGGTGCAAACCACCGCCCACTGTGATCTATCCTCTGCTAAATCTATTCTAACAAAAAACTAATACGTGTGTCTAATCCTAGACGAGTTAGTGGCAAACACAATTCGTGAGCACCACCCCATAAGGAGCACATTGCAAATGTTTCAAGCCAAACAAATCTGGGCGTTTGGTTGTGGTTGTGGTTGTGGCGCCCGCGGCGTGCGCCTATTGAAGTCAACGGCATGCCGCTCATGGCATCTGTCTCACCGAGTCCGTAACAAAAGCGCGATAGATCTTCAGATTGTCCTATGAATTTGCACCACTGATTAAAATGACGCTGCATCTCGAGAATCAGATCGGTTTTGTCCCCCCCCCCCCAAGAGAGACGTGACGACGAGGAGAAGAGCCATCATTTGCGAGCGCACATCGTTCGTGTTCGTCGATCGCAGCCATCGCAGAGGGAGAGCACCGGAGAGAGCACCCTGTCTGGTGGCGGCGCATGTGGTTGCAAGCCTTTTGTAGATAGTCAATGAGGCAACTCTAATAACCTAATGACGCACTCCCCCTTCGCGTCATCTCTCTCATCTAAAATCATTTGAAGCAATATGTGCGTTTGGTTTCCAATCAATGATACTGGCCCGCAATGTAACCCCTTCGAGCCAATATCTTGTGAGATTAACACCTGTGAAGTTGGCCGCCAGCTGTTCTCATCTGGCCTCACACATCATAGTTACAGACGATGAGTTTCGCCAGACAATTTGCGGGCTTTGGACCAGCTGCAGACTACAGGCAAGGTCACACATGCTTGCATCAAGCGAAAACCAACCACAGCTAGTGGCGTGCGTCCTCTCTCGTTAGTAATGCACCAACCAATAATCAAAAAGCCATCGTATGGCGCGAGCGCACCAACTAACTTTTCGACCGTTTGGAGAACAAGAAATTTGGCGCGCATAGAGGCGGATGGAAGTCATGCATGGGGAGGGGGGGAGGGGGCAGTGATGATTTGTCTGTCAGCTCTCCAATTGGAGGAGCTTGACTTTTGTTGTTTTATCAGCATTTGTAGATACTGGCCAGTGTCTTTTGGCTGCACAAACACAAATGCCACTAACATACTCCCACACTAGGCCAGGCAGTTTGAAGGGCGAGAGGCAGTCCAGTTTGCCATTATATGGACGGCTCGCCAACCAGTGACTTAGTTTATCATCTTGCCGGATGAATAATGAATTTTTTGCGCGCACTAGATCAACTACGTTCGAGATAAGTTCGTGCTGGGCTAAACAAACAAGACCAACTTTGGCGCCATTGCATTGGATTCAAGGGTGTGGACTGTAATCCGCAACCCTTTATGCTCCAGATTATCAGTGTGGCTTATCTTTATGGTACAGGTTGGCGTCTTTCCTCCTCCTCCTCCTCCTCCTCCTCCTTCTGTTCGCCTGGCCCACTGAGAGACCGTCCCTGTCATTAAATGAGGCCTCTAGCTCAGACTCAAACTATTCACTTACGCGCGCCTCAAACCTGATCGGAGCGGGCGTCTTAATTTTTGCCACCAATTAACAATGCGGCTCTCGGCAATGGTTGTTGTCCGCTGCAGAGGAAAAATAATAATTCGCGAGCACGTCATGAGCGGCCAAGTCCTGCCGCCAAACAGGCCCTTAACTCAACCCGAGCAGCTGTTGGCCGCAACGATTGCTGGCAAACTTGGCCACACAGAGCCAGCCAGCGAGTGCGTGCACTCTTAATGCGTTCCTCGAAGGGCGCTGCTTGTTAGTTGGGGAGCATCACAATAGTGCGCACCATCAATAATTTGTAACTTTGCTATGCTTGATAATATTCCCCTCGCTTCTCCTCCTATTTTCCTGCCGCGATAGATCCCGTCATATGCAGCGTGGTAACTCTAACCGACACTAGACTTGGCGACCGCCGTGTGTGTGTGTGTGTTGTCCTCGAGCTGGTTGGGGGCGCGTTCGAATCTGCAGAGGCAGAGGCGGGGGGGGGGGCGGGGCCACGCGAGCTAGACTACCCTACTCGAGAGTGCTCGCCTTGAAAGATGTTGTTTAGATAAAAAGCAGCATAATTCACGCGTGTCTCTTGGACACAAGTGGAAGGGTAACTTGACTTGTTAAATATAATTAATTGGTAAAACAATGAAAGCAATAAGAGCAATGAGATTGACATGCGTTTCGTTGCTGCTCAACAATGTGCAGGTTGCTCTCTACCTCTCGCGTTCCATTCGATGGTTTGCCTGAGTGGTGTCGATATCTCATCTACATTATTGCTCACTTAGGCGAGTTTAATTTAAGCGTACAAGCGGCCGCTTGCTTTCCCACTCAATTGGCCTCCTCCTCCTCCTCCTCCTTCCTATTTGGTCCGCTCCTCCTCCTCCTCTGCGCGTCCTCGTCCGTCGTCAACTGCTTTTCGCGAAACAAATTCTTAAATTTAACCCACGCATCGTGCAGCTGCTCATCGATTTGCTCGCTCGCCTTGGACATTGCGCGCGCCTTATCAAAGAGACTGTCGATGAGAACGTCGTGCGGGTGTCTCGCCGGTTTGACTGTGGTCGTGTCATTGTCGCAACCAGCCGGTTTGTCCTCCTTTGTCGTCGTCGTGCGCTGTGGATCGGCTGAATCCCCTCTCGGCTCCTCGTCGTCCTGCCCATCTGCCAGCTTGTCTCGAGTGAGACCGCTTGCCGTCCGTGTCGTTAGGGCGAGACAGATTGCGATCGCGAGTGCTTGCAATGGCAAGTTACAGGCCATATTAAAATTTTAATATTCACTTTATTGTCTCACCTTCGAATGTTTCTCTCATCAATTTGGCGCTAAATCTTTCCTGCGAGCAATTAGACATAACGTTGAATGCTAGTCGGCAGCGCCTCTCATACACTCGATTCGACATCAGTGGGCGTCGATCGCATTTTACTTGCCAACTCGGGCGCAGCGGGATGGCAACAGTAACGACGAGCGCGACATTGTACAATAACTCGGCTCGACGCGAGAATGCAAGCTTAAAACTTTGATTTTTGTCTGTGGAAACCACCTAGCCAAAATGGAGCTGTCAGTTTTTGTTGCGCAAGAGCATGCACTTTACTCCGATACGATCAAAGTTTCGTGCAAATTTGAGTGCCGCGAGTGTGTGCAAGTGACTCGATGTATTAACTTTGCATCCGCAACTGTCAGGCATTGATTAGCTGCCGCTTTTAACAACATTTCAAATTGACAGCTAATCAGCGCTATCTCATCTCATCTCATCTCATCTGCGTGAGTTTGCTTGTTATTAAACTGCCCACAGGTAGATTTTGTCCGCGCACGTGAGCTCACTCGCTGACATGCTTTAAGGGGGCTTTCATCAAGTTAGACCAGAAAGACTCTCCTATCGGACAACTTTTGAAACTGTGAAACAGCCACTCTTGAGCATGATCTATTTGCTGTGTCTGATAGAGATAAAGAGAGTGAAAGTGTTCTCGAGTATACTCGATGAAAAGCATTCGATGGAGAGCGTGAGATTTTGGGCGAGCACGTCGGCCAAAAATTTAAATTCCGGCCAGTGCGCTCATTCTGCTCACACTCCAACTTGACGAACCACGACCACGAATAGACTTGACAACGGCCCGTCAAAACAGTCTCATAAAATATTGGAGCAGAACACGGCGAGTGATGTCGCTCGAACGTATTTTAGGCACTCGAGGACTTCAGCAAGCTTGGCGTCGCGCAAGGGCCGAGACAAAAGCCGACAAGTCGCTCGCACGTCGCCAGACTTCCTGGATCAATTTTTGCCGCAATCGAGTCTGTGCGAGGACAGAGCTACAACGCTTTCAAACGCGGCAATGAGAAGATGGCCCGTTAACATGCATGCACGTGAGAGGACAATCTTCTGTTAACAGGTCGATTAGTGCGACAAGTCGCACTTTCTCTCTCTCTCTCTCTCTCTCTCTCTCCTCTCTCTCTCGACTCATTATTGTTGTCGGCTGATATTCCGCCCGCCCGCCCGCTCATTCTCGCACACAATTTGCATGTCCCCGAAATGCATGCCCACTAGAGGAAGTCGGCCTCACCACATGCGATGGCAACCACCTGTTAATGATGGTCTCGATTGGCCATTGTGCGCCGCCAATTGCGATATCGACTCCACGCGGACGTTTGATTGATCGGCGGCGCATCACCTTGGCCGATTGTGTTAGCGCCTGTACATTTCATTCTCAACTTATTATGATCAGACCGTCATCCGTTATGATGAGACCAACCTCCTAATACTTGTACTTGTACTTGTAATGATACTTGTCGTGCACAAACAACTTGTGAGTCACAAAAGTTGTTTACGCGCTCGCAATCAATTATTATTTCACATATAAAGTTCTTTGTTCCGTAGGCATTTTGCTGCTAACGAGCTTGCCAGATGTCCAATGAGTGCGAGTACAGTCCGATTGATGGCATACGCTGGCCCGGCCAATATTGCGACCACGCCAGAGCACGTACGCTTGTCGTGGAACATCGTCCCGCTCGTGTAAATATCAGAATCATTTGCAAATAGCAAATAACTCGCCCATTGCTAAAAGCGACGATCAATTTTCAAGTCCAATCTCATGCTAATGAAGTTGAAGCATGGCAGTAGCTTGAGAACAAACACAACCTGATGAATGGCGCCAAGATCAATCATTGTCGCGGCGACGCCGGCCGACTTTTGTTTTGTTTCACGAACGCCCCCGGCGAGTGCCACCTGTTGCCACTTGTTGTTGTTCCAACAAAAACTCGCAACCTTTTTGCGCTCGGCCAGGTAGGTGCCGAGAGTTCAGTTACTTGCTCATACGCTCTCTCTCTCTCTCTCTCTCTCTCTCTCTCTCTCTCTCTCTCTCTCTCTCTCTCTCTCTCTCTCTCTCTCTCTCTCTCTCTCTCTCCTCCCCCAGCTGTATTAACAATAACACAACAATTTGAGATCGAATTGCTTGCAACATTACCAGTGGCCAGTGTAGGTCAATTTTGCTCGCCTCGCACAACGACTTCATTTTCATTTTTCATTTGATCATTTTTATATTTGTTAACGGCGCGCCCACACATGGGCGCACGAGGTGGCTCCAGCGAGCGAGTGCTCACTCCTCGCACAGGCCGCAATAGTGCGACGCTTGTTGTGTAATCGAGCCTGGCCATCGGTCGCAAGATGCGAGAGTGTTCAAGACAAAAGACGAGGAAGAGTTGGCGCGCTAACAAACAAACAAACAAACAAACAAACAAACAAGCAGGCAAACAGACAGACAGACAGACAGACAGACAGACAGACGAATAAAGCGGGTGAGAGACGGAAGAGCTCGCTCAACACGTAAACGAGCCGACGGCTTTCGCTAATGAAATTTGCCTTTTCAAATCTCGCCCGTGCGGCGCACCTCCTCGGGCCAGCTGCGGGCGCTCATGAATCTTTCAAACGGCAAAGACGCCAAAAGAGAACTTAACTGGCCAATAAACTGACAGCTCGTTGGTCAGTTTATTTATCGTCTCTCTTGCGCTCTCGTTTTACTGCCACAGGCCACATTGACTCACATCGCATTGCCAATTTATTGTTTATTGTTTGATGCTGCCCAACTCAAGCCTTTCAGTTCTCGCTTCGCCCGACGACCACATGTTGGCGCGCTTCTGGCCATGGCGAAGTGGCGCGCACTCATCAGGTGTCTGCGCACATTGGCGAGCAGCTAATGAAATTACACGCTCGCGTTGACGGCGCACGGCACAAAGCTTCAAAGTGCAAACAAACTGCCCGCTTGCCGGCTCGGCTCAATTTCCGCACTCGCTAAGCTCTTGTTTTTCAGACACCTGAAGATGGGAAGACACAAACAAATTCATTCATGTCTGTGCCTCGAAAATTAGCAGCACAAAAATCTCTCAAGGCGAGCGCACGAGGCCGAGACGATTCATCAAGTTGTAAACGCGCGAGAAAGTGTGTACTTGTGAGAGCGTTGCTTATCGACATCGCACGCTCACCTGCGATTATTTGTCTCTGTTCACGGGAACACGTGGGCGTCCCAAGCGAGTGACTGCGCGGGCGAGAGGGGGGGGAGAGAAGGAGAGAGAGAGAGAGAGAGAGAGAGAGAGAGAGAGAGAGAGAGAGAGAGAGAGAGAGAGAGAGAGATGGAGAAATTTAGTCATGAACATGATTGAATTTTACTAGTAGCGGCGCACTATCTCCGGAGACAATCCGTGCCAGTCGGATTATTGTAATCGTTGTCGGCTCAACCCTTTGCACGCATAATCTCGCGCGCGCAAGAACAACCCAACGCACGCATGAGTGCCTTACTCTTTCTTGCTGGTGCTCGCTGGTTGCTCGAGTTCCCTCGTGTCACTCGCTTGCGCGCCCATCTCATTGTGTTGCCTGGCAGGGCGGGAGGCAATTAGCGGCCGCTTTGCGGGGCGGCGTCTTTGTTTTGTTGGCGCGCAACCGAAGGAAAGATTAGCCGCGGTACAAACAAATAAACAAAACCAAGCGAGCCGAGTTTAGTCGTCTCACTTCCGGCCAGCGAGCAAGCGCCCGGCACACCACTTGTTGTGCGCGCTGTGCGGGGTCTTCTCGTCGGCGTCGCCGCAGCGTATCGAGCGCTCGAGAACTTACTACATTGTAATAAAAGTCAAACTGGCGGTCGAATTTATCGAGATAGCACAACGGGCGGCTCAAGTGCGTTTGTGTGTGAGTGTGTATGCGCGCGCGCGCGCGCGAAATGAAGATTGTCTGGTGCATGTGAACAGCGGCGGCGGCGACGGCGACGGGCTAGAAGGAGAACAAATGAGCTGCGCTTGCGGTGTGCGCGCTGAGTCACAAAGGCAATTAATGTTACCATTACTTGTGCTTTCGGCCGGCCATCTCGCTCGCGCCTCGCCTCATGCAGACGTTGCATGAATGTCGGCCTTAAAAACTTGGGATGCGCGCGACACAGGCGCCGGTCTCAGGGAGCACCGCCCATCTGGCGGGCGACTGAGAGAAAAACCTACCTAATCGATAATATTCAAATTACGTAGTGCGATCGCCCTCGTGACCGTTTTCATCTGCACGCAACGATCGGTCGCCACGTAACTCATCATTGCGTGCAACTCGTGTGCGATATGGGCATGATGCGCATGACTTGCACTTCCTACGAGTCGGCAAATGGTGAGCGTGAACAGAGGGCGAGTGACTGGCTGTGCAAGAGCGAGGTGGGGGGGGGAATGGGGAAATGATGCGCGCGTTTTCTGTGACTACACAAATTGAGTGCGGCGCCACCGTCGCGCGAGCGCAAACAAACTGCTAACGAGTCAGCTTGGAATTGAGCTGCTCGCCCTTGCTCATGACGGCAAGCGACTCGCAAGTGACGCGACAGCGGCTCATTGCGAGATTGCCACTTTAAATGGTAAGCTCGCGCTTGCTGCTCGGGCCGGCGCAAGTAACGCATCTCGAGTTAACATTTCATTTGTAAGCAATGCTATTGCACGCTGCTGTCGAGTTTGATTGCTCAAGTGCGCATTGCTCTTAAGCTAGTCAAGGTTACGGGGCCGACCACAGCCCACTTGTTGGGCTCTCTCAGGTGGTCATCATCTGTTTGTGTCGTCGCGCTCAAACAGGTGAGCGGGAAGGATTTGAGCTAAGAGGAGAAAATTGATTGTCCAACTCTGGCCGAGCGAGTCGAAATCTTGACTCGCTCGATACCAGTCCAGTCAAAACAAACCCCCTAAAAATAAATCAACACTTGCAAAGCTTGTAAGCCCGATTACCTCGGGGGCGCGCACCCGTGTGCTCAGTAGTTAGACCGTAACTATACTGAACTCTATGGCGAATTGCAAAGAAATAAACTCTCGAGCTTAATCAATTGGGTTCGAGAAGATTCGGCGGCCAGCGCAAACAAACATGCGTAAATCGCTAGCGCGCACAGGATTTACGCATTGTTTGCACACTGCGAGCCCCTTTTACCCCTGTGCCAGGTGAACTATGGGCCCTCTAGCACTGCCACGCCCACTTTTTTCCCCTAATCTCAAGTCCAATTCTGTCAAAGCGAGCCGCTTGGCGAGTGCATGGCTGGAGTTTTGCTGCGCGTAACGCGAATCAGACGCTGGATCAGTTGCTTCCCTGACTCGCACTAACGGATAAAATAACTAAACTTCCAGCCCCGCTTGGAAGACAATCGTGCGTTTCGCGGCCTGTCAATCGCGCGCGACGACGGCGAGTTTGCTGCGGCGATTCGCTACGGCCGCCGTGGCAAACTCGTCGCGCCGCCAGGAACTCGGGCAACAAGTGGTCGCGCGCTCCTTCGCGCGAGAGCCGCAAGCCCATGCATACGCATTATCTAGTGCACTCGTCGATCGTGAGCCAATCATTTTTGCGCGCTCTTGTATCGCACAGTTCGATGACTTGAGAAAGAAGATAGAGATAGACAGGAAGAGGGCTCGCTCGCTCGCTCGCTCGCTCGACGTGAGAGCGATGAAATTTAGACAGCCAATTGAATTGATCGCCGCGGCGGCGGCAAGTGACGAGAGATGATGACGCAAGACGTGTGGACGTTGCGTAAGCCGGAAAGAATTTGCTAACTTTGCGAGCCCGTCAAATGGTCGATCGGTCGACTCTTGCACTCGCTCGGCGATTCCGATCGTTAGCGCGGCAAGTAGATCACTTGCCGTGCGAAAGACGACGAAATGCGATGGCTCACGTAACCGGGGCGTGCGAGCAGGTTATTATCAATTAGCTGCTGAGGCATGTAACTTGCAGGAATAGAAACAGAAACATCACACAAGCTAGCCGACTCTCTGGACGGCCAAGCTCGCCAGTCGGCAAACAATAGCTGACGGTTACTTTGCAAACTCCAGCCTCTCAGTGGACCCTTTGATTGCGAGCGCGCGATGATTAATGGACTTATCAACGTTCGGCAACGGCAACGGTGAAGGCAACTAACCAACACAACAGTCAGCTAAACCCGAGAGATCTGGCTGAGACTCTTGCATGAGCTTGAGGGGCTCGTGCGTCTCGTGCGTATCGTGCGCGCATTGCGCACTGCTGCGAGCCCACTAGGGTGCGCGGCATCCTGGTGTGACAATTGAATGGTGAATGCGCTCGAGGTAGAGAGTTAATGTGAGCGCACCGTGCGAGTTGACTGCTGGTCAGCAATTTGTTTTTAACTGCCAATGCGCATGCGCATACCTCTCTATCTCTTGTGGGCAGTGCGCGCTCTGTCGCATCTCGGCCACTTTCACTTGAAACGCCTACATTTCCGTGCGTAATGGCAAGTCAGCGCGCAAGCATTCACGTGCACCAAAAGCGCGCGTCCGCCAGCCAACTCGCCCGCCAGCCGCCCGGCAGCTTTGTTCTTCCTTGCAAGATGCTCAGGCGGCGGCGGCGGCGGCGACTAGACGTTGCGCCAACGGCTGTTTCGCCGCGCAACTACAACCTGTTGCTCTTTGCTCTTTGCGCGCCACCGTTGGTCAGTGAGAACTATCATGACGATGATGATGATGATGGCTAAAGTCAATTAAACGCTTCGTTTGGGCCGCCGGATATTCATATTGTTTGCGTGCGTGTGCCAGTTTGTTTGCTAAAATATTGTGAGAGCTGACGAGAGCTGACGATAGAAAGCGAGAAAGCGAGAGACGGCCCCTGTTGGTTTCTGGCTGCCAGAAGGCAGACGTACGCGTACTCACGCACGCTAAAACTTGCGCCGGCCAGAGTGCGCGCACTTGAGTGTCCCATGAGCAAGAGCGCGTTAGTGTGATTTCTGTGCAAATTATGGTTTTTTGGTTGCGACCACAAGAGAGCGAGCGAGCTGATTGTATTTAAACTCTCATCATTCGAGGCACACGAATCGTGTCGATCACTTGCAAACAACCAACTTGTTGCATTCTAAACAAAGTCCAAGATTGAAATTTGAGAACGATTGCACAAAGAAGAAGAAGTTTGACAAGTTTTTTCTTTTCTCTCGAAGGGAACTCGATACAGAATCTCAGCCCATCAAGAGAGTGGCTCGACCATCGCCTGCGTCACCTAAATGACACCAAAAATTATCGCCAAAATGCGTGTGCCGCCAAGCACACGAAGGCTCAACTCTAAACGTAAGTAATCTCGCTTGTTGACTTGCGCTTGAATGCCAAGTCGGACGAAGTCCAAGCGCCACGTTTGTTTGTTCTTCTCCAAGTGGGCCAAGCAAGCCGACACTTGGAGCAAAATTAGAGCTACTCCACAGCAAACTAAAGTGGGAGACCACTCGGCGCGACCGAAGACCGCAGACCGTCTGACGCGATTCAGCAACCTGAGTGGCTGCTGAGTGTCGCTGACTTCCGCCTGACTTTGCGCCCTTGCCGGCCCTCGAGAGATTTGTGAGTGCGCGCAAGGGTGTGAGAAATGAATAACAAAGAGTAGAGTAGAATAGAGTAGAGTAGAGAGAATACAAAGAGGCAGATGCCATGCCCGAGAATGGTGCGAGCATAAAAAACTGACTCTGGCGAAAAAATTACTGTCCTGTTAATAAGCCGCCAGGCCGCTTAGAGATGAACGAGTAGACGCATAAGAGTCTTTGGTTGTTGGGCACTCTGATTGAAGATGATGCCAGAGAAATCATCTCTAATCTGAGTGCGCGATTGATTAATCCGATTCTCGCGCTTGCAGCATCAGATGGCCACCGTTTGCAAGATGGCCGCGTGGTCAAGTCGCGCGTGCTCTAATTTAATAGCTCGCTGGCTCGAGCATAGACAATGGCGAAACCGTGACAAAAAGGCGGCACTGCTCACTTTTTATTGCTTCTTGCGCGCACCAAGAGAGTGTGAGCATCAAATTGCTAGATGAGCTGAGTTAGGATGGGATGCCTCAAGTAGCAGGGCAAGGCGAAAGGATTTGGAGCAAAAAAAAAAGTGTGCTAGCCCAAAGTTACTTGGATGAGATCGCGTTTCCGATTTCAGGTGTAACAAATCATAAGCGACCGCACAGTCAGTGACAATGACTGTCCAAAGTTTAGAGCTGCCGTTTAGTTGCATAATTTGTGCACATTCTCGCGCTAAATTGTAATAAGACGCGCGAGACGAGAGATGCAAATAGGCAACTCGCTTAGTTTGCCGTCGCCGCCGCTTCCTTCTTCTTGAGCGCTAGCTTACATAAAGCTTGGCGCATTTGTGTTTGTGCGAGCCGTGCACGCGTGTATGCGAGCACGGCTCGCACAGAGCCTATCACACCGTTCGAGCGCGAGAGACACACAAGAGGAAGACTTTATCCGAGGGCGGTCTGTGTCGGACCACGGCGAATGGCAACAGGTTGTTGGTGCATTCGCTCGTGGGGGCGCATCTTGTCGCACCTGAGCGACGAATTTCAATTGATCGCCTGCGTTTCTGCACAAACGTGTGGCTCGCTAGACCTGAACTCGCGCGAGAGCTTGGCCGCGCGAACTTGACCAACTTAGTTCAGCGCGTTGAGGATGCGCACACACAACCATAAATTAGAGTTGAGATTTTGGTCGATGTCGGCTCGCGACTGAATTCAATGCCGACGAGTCTCGGCGGCAGCGGCGACATTGAATTGCTTAAGAGCGAGCAATCAGCCTCGGCTCGTGTCTGATGTGTTTGCTCGAGACATTTGTTGTTGGCCAAGTCGCAGTGCCATTGTTTGAGTCCAATCGCTGGCAAGAAGCTTGGTCGCTCGCAAGCCGTGAACATCTCCATCTCGGCGGCCAACGAGAAGCCGCCGCACAAGCTCAATTAACTCGCTCGCCCGGCCGGCCGGCGGGCCGGCCGAGCAAGTGGGCAAACACAAAGCCATAAAAGTTGTGTATGTGTGTGTGTGTGTGTGTTTCTTCACGCGCCCAATCGTAAACGAGCGGCAACACGACTGCATAATCTCAGAGCATCAGCAATGGCGGTAATCCGGATGAGCGAGGCGGACACACGCGCACACATTAACACGGTTTGCGTACGTCCTATTCGCTCGCGCAGAATCGCGCAATTCGTGCGAGAAAACAATTGATTTCACAAGCGAGCGCCCACACCAAAATTGTGGCCTGGGTGTGCTGCCATTCTCAGGCTATTGATTTTCTGCGCGATTCCTCATACCAACACACAGAAACACAGAAACACACACCCCCCACACACAACACACAACACACACACACACACACACACACAGCAGTAAAGACGCCGGCGACTGGACTTGATTGACCATCAATCGAACCGCGCGCTTTTGCCGACGGTCAGTCGCTAGCCAACACGCGAACGCTAATTGAAGCGTCCGCGCCGGCCAACTCTTGACTTTGGCAGGTTCAATCGGAGGAGATTCACGTTTGCCACCATTGCCGCTAATCAAGTGTTGCCGTGCACGACCTGACATCTTAATCGGCCAGTTGGCGCGAGCCGTTGTTTTTGTTCGCGCGCGAGCACGCACGCCGAGTTCCGGTCAGCTGCCGGCACCTGCTGCTGGCGAGTTGATCGCCGCTCGCGCAAACGAGGGGATTATGCTTTTGCAGCTGCAGCTGCCGCCGTCTTGCCATTTGTTGTAGAAGTAGATCACCACTCCGGCCGATTGACTTCAAATTAGTGCTCTCGGCCGGGCTAGGGCGGCCAGGCGGCCGGATATTGTTGTTGCGGCCATGATGATGGATCATGACACGGCCAAATTCGATTCTCTCTCTCGCCTAGCTCAGCTGAGAGCTAGATGAGCAGACTAATTACACAAGCGAGCAAGCGAGATTGTCTTGCTCGCTCTAAAAAGCTTAGCTTGCGACCGCGCTGGCCACCGAGTGAGCGAGCTAATTTGCATGCGCACAAAGTGTGATCGCGATGGACGTTTGGGCGACCAGCCCACCCCATGTAACTGGCGTTTGAAAAAAAAGAGAGAGAGAGAGAGAGAGAGAGTGCAAGAACAAGGCGATCAGGTGGGGGTTATTTCGAGCGGCGACCAGTCTAGTAAGCGCGTTATCTCAGGCAAATTGGCCTAAATGGGATGTGAGAAGGCAAGATATCATCTCGGCGTCGAGATATTATCGCTAGTTTCGAAATGCGACCGTGCGCGAATCGGGCGCGAATCGCGTGCGAGAAATGTCAATTGCGCTCATACGAATCATGTCATGTGTCAGGTGGTTTGAGTGTTTTGTATGTATGGGTGGGGGGGGGGGGGGTGTGTGTGTGTGTGTGTGTGTGTGTGTGTGTGTGTGTGAAATTTAGTGTAAGTGTTAGCTTGACGGACAAAATTTGGATTAATTAATCGCGTGAGTCGGCGAGCTAACATTCACAATTGAGAGAACCAACATGAGCGAGTAGCACACTCGTTGCGAGCCGCCGAAATTGTGATGGTCATTCACTTTCTATTGTTCTGCTTCCCGTGCGGGCAAAGGGGAACGATTCTAGACAATGGTCAGCTTTAATTAATATGGTTTCTCATCAGGACCGTCTGAGCGCACGCAAACGCGCCCCCTTTGTGTGTGTGATCGACTTTTTTCTTTCACTCGCTATGGCTTTTGGTCTCTTTCTCTCTCTCTCTCTCTCTCTCTCTCTCTCTCTCTCTCTCTCTCTCTCTCTCTCTCTCTGCGCTGTCCCGAAGAGACAAACAAGCGACATGCATCGTAATGAACTTGATCCCTAGAAATGGGCAACCTCGCTCACGGATTCTCTCGACCAGTGGTCATGAAGCAAGTGGAGCACCTGCACTTTCGTGCCATAAAAACAATGCATCACGCGAGCCGATGTTGATGACGACGACGGCTACATGTTGCGCATGCACGCGATAAACACGGAAATTGATTCTCGCCAGCCAGCGCTCTGTGTTTGCACTTGATCTTCTCTGACTCAACAAGCTGACATGAACTCAGGTAGATACCAAGCGCCAAGTGAGACCGGAAACTAATCTCAATCTCTACAAAACTACGCCCCCAATCCAGGCCACCTCGGCGGGCATCTAACCGTCATGCTGGGCGCCCTTGTGATTAGCTGCCTGCTCATCTTTGTCCTGCCGCGCGCCGCGAGTGGCCAATCGTCGTCAACGTTCGCGCCCGGCTCGGCCCAGACGCAGACGCAAACGCTATCCCCTGGTGGTGGTGTCCCGTCCACTTCCGCCTCGTCGGTGCCACGCGCACTCAAGCGCGCCGGCCAACAGACGCAACCGAATCAGATGCAACACCAAGCGGCGGCGCCTTTCTACTCGATCAAGGACGGCAAGACGTCGACGCGTCGCATTCAGCAGCAACCTACGGGGGCGGCTGGCGGCGGTGCGCAATCCGCCTCGTCGCCGTCGAGCACTCAAATGCGATCACGCAATCACGAGGCGAGCGCAATCACAATACAGGACGACGGTCGAGCAAATGCAACGAGCGCATCCAACGCCGACGAGCTCCAGAGGCCTGGGGCCAGGCACCAACACCCCAGACAGCAACAACCAGTTGAATTTATGGAAAATTTTCCACAGCCACAAAGCGTCTCGATGGGCGACACGTCGTCAGGTCAAATTGAGCAAAACATGGTGCCAGGTGTGTTCCTAGATTCGCCGGCCACTTCCGGTGGGTCGCAAACACCGAGCGGCGCGCTAGCCAGCGAGCAGCAGCAGCAGCTGAATGGGACGGGCGAACAAACGACAAGTGGCAAGCAGCAGCAGCAGCAGCAGCAACTTGTTGAAGATTTCGAAAGCAACCAATCGGCTAGACTAACAGGCCAACAGGAGCAGCAGCAGCAGCAGCAGCAAAGATTGGCCAACATGATGATGATTGACTCGTTTAATCAATTGGTCGGCAGCTCAGGTGCGAGCAAATTATTGGACGATTTCACAGCACCCGCGCTGGCGAAGAGCGACGACGATCAAACTGGGAACGAGTTGCCCGGCGATTCTGGTGACCAGCGAACTCAATCGGCGGTCAGTGCGGGTGGCAGTGGAAGCGATTCTTCCACCACTACGAGCCAGCCCGAGCCCAAAGACGATGAGAACAAGCCAACGCCGTTAAGCCAGTGGCAGATCGACGGCACCACCGAGCCGAACGAGTTGATTAGCAGCCCGCGCAGTGCAACCACTACTGATGGTCAGCAACAAAATTGGCAGCCAACTGGTCGCCAACAGGAAGTGCCCGTGAAGGCGCGACAGCAGCAGCAGCAGCAGCAGCCAACTGTTGCGCTGCAATCGAGTAAAAGCGCTGGCGGCCAATCAGCAGCGCACTCGTCGTCGTCGTCGTCGTCGCTCTCGATGAGCCTCGACGGGATGATTATTAACTCGCGGCCGCGCGCAAATTCAAATTCAAATTCAAGCGCACAACAAAACGGTGGCGCGGGCCCACAAGTTGTCAAGTCGCAGGCCACCAAATCGAGGAAATTACAGCAGAAGGAAGCGGGCGCACCGGGCTCGCAAAGCAGCGGTGATACCTCAAACACGCCCACTTCCAATTCAAGTGGCGACAAACTCGGGACAAACTCGCGCCGAGTGCCACCCTCGGGCGCCTCGGCGTTCAGCTCGCCCGCGTCGAAAGGTCAGCGCGTTAGACCGAAAGCGAGCAATCAATTTGGCGACAATCAATCGGGTGTGGCGAGCAATGGCGCCAGACAGCAGCCGGTTGACGCGTCGTCTTCTGGCACAATTAACGGTGTCGAGCAGCAGCAGCAGCAGCAGCAGCAAACAGGTAACGACCGGGACGCGTCCAAGCAGCTTGTGCGCGCCAATCAAATGACCACTTCGCGAATGCCAAACGGCGACATGCTAATGAGCGTGATCAGCTCGGACGACGGGCGCGAGCGCAAGCTCGTGATGATTTCGCGCAACACACTCGATAGTCTACAACGGTTTGCAAACAATCATCAGCAGCAGCAGCAGCAGCAGCAGATGGGCGAGGCCAACGAAGTTGGGACCGCGCCGGGCGGCAGTGCAACCATGCCGAGCAGCTGGTGGCCACCGTCGAGCGGCCGTGCAGCGCCAACTGTGGTGCCGGTAAGTGGCGCTCGGATGCAACAAGAGTCGTTCGGCGAACAGGAAGTACAGCAAACGACCACTTTCGCGCCTGTTAGCTTCTCAACCTCATTGGCGAGCACAACCACCACCTCGAGTCCCGCCACGAGCACGAGCCAGCGGGCAATCACCCGCAGCGACGGGCCAAGCGAGTTGCCGCCGGTCAGCTCGACCACGGCGGCCAGCAGCGACCACAACAATGGCCGCGCCGGCGCCCAGCCAAGTGGCACCTCTTCCACAACAACAACAACAACAGCAACAGCAACAGCAACGACAACAAGTGAGAGCGTGACAGGCCAGCAGGCAAGAGGCAAACGGCCCGTGACAAGCGCACGCGGCGAGCCGAGCGACACATTTCGGGAAGTGTTAGTGCAACAGCCTGCACCTGCGTCATCAAGTGTCAGCGGCAAGGGTAAGACTGCCAAGAGTAAACAAAAGGCGTCACAGCCGGCGCCATCAACGAGCAACACAAAGAGCGCGGTTGTTGTAAAATCAAAGAGTGGCGCCACAAGCGGAACGAGTCGACAACTGTTGCCCGCAGGTAACAAACAACAAAATGCCACTCAAGCCGCGAATACATCGCCTCGAAAGGCCAGCAGCAGCGCCGGAAACCAGAAATCAAGTTCAGGCCAGCAGGAGGTTGCGCCATTGTTTGGTGCTGCTGGTGATAGTGAAAGTGGCGGCGGCAGTCAAAACGATGAAAATAGTCAAACAGCCGGACGATCGACTGCAGTAAACTCTACGACGCCGATTGTGCCGGCAGCAGCCGCAAGTGGCAAACAAGGGGCGCCGACATTGAAACAAAATAAGCCACAGCAGCAAGCGGCAACGAGTCGGGGGCGCCAACAGTCGAGTAAAAATAATGGCAATGGCACTAAATCCCAGGGCATTACGCCGAAGCGCACCAAATCCAATATAGCCAGCAAGAGTTCATCCTCGTCGGGCTCGCAACAGCAGCAGCAACAACAACAACAACAACAACAACAACAAGTGATCAGGACCACTACCACCACCACGACTCAAGCGCCGTACTTATCCACGAGCACGAGCACGAGCACGAGCACGAGCACGAGCACGAGCTCAAGTGCTCAAAATGGCGCCAAAAGTGGACTACAGATGGCGGCTGATCGTACAATCGTACAGTCTGACGATCGCACAGCTGCAAAAGCAACCGAGCAACCCAAGACAAGTGCGACTTTGAATAGGAGAATCGTACCTGGTGGCTCCACAACTGTCTCGCCGCGTCTCGAGCTTGATCGGCAACTTGACGAGCTAGAGCGCGCGAATGCGAACGAAGATGATTCTAACAGGTGGTCGTCATCAGCGTCAGACTCCAGCAGCGGCGAGCTCATGCGCGACACACAGGCCGACTCTCGCGTGTCGACGGGCGGCGCTATGAGCGAGCTCGACGGATTGCGGGCCTCCATTCCGGGCGAGCCGCTCGTTGATTATCCAATTTATGCCGCACCGCCCGAGCTGGGGGGCGTCGTCGTCGTCGTCGTCGTCGTCGTCGCGCGCCTTCTCGTGCCAAGCCCAATCGTGCCCAGGCGGCTACTACGCCGACGTCGCTACTCAATGCCAGGTATTTCATGTGTGCCAGAGCGACGGGCGAATGGATACGTTCCTATGTCCCAATGGGACCATTTTTAGTCAGCAACACTTTGTTTGCGTCTGGTGGTGGCAAGTTGACTGCGCCAAATCGCGCGCCTTCTACAAGCTAAACGATGGTATCTATTGCAACTCGATGACTTTGCCAACAACAACAACAACAACAAGTCTCGCCGAAAAAGATTATTCTGCCGACAAAGACGAGTCAACTCGAAATGATGGCCGGCCTACAACTTTATCCGGCGACGAGCGAGATCTAGGCGCTAGTAAGCAATTTTTTGACACGAGCACACAGGTGGCCCCAAGCAGCACAAATGAGGCGACCGGCGGTGGCGAGCTAGCGCCAGGTGGAACTAATCAAGAGGCGAGTGGCAACCAAACGACAAGCATCATGAGCGGCAGCGATCAGATCAATGAGAATGACATGAATCAGCGGCAACAGCAGCAGCTCGAGCTGTTGTCGGGACGAGCTGCTTGAGATATGCTACTCGGCGAGAGCCCACTCGAATGGGCAAAATTTACGCAAGATTTCAGGATCGAATATTGCCCAAGCAACTACTAGACACTTGCGCACAAAAGAGCGTTGAGCGAAAGAGAAAGAAAAAAACAATTAGAAATCCGACAATGGATACAATTGTGTGTATCCATTGACTACGCTCACTAAACCAATTAAAACTAAAAATTAGAATTAGAATTTCTAATGGTGATTGTTGAATGCAGATTTTATAACTCGATATTCATTGTTCATAAGTGTCTGTGTGTCTCACCTTATCCGAAACGAGCTCCTCGCGAGTCGTCAAGTTTGTTTCTTCTCTTATCTTCTCGTCTCGTCTCGTCTCGTCTCGTCTCGTCTCGTCTCGGCGCTAGCGTTCACTTGTCGAGCTTGCTCATGCAGTTGGAGTTGACGAGACGCTTGACAAGCTGGGCATTTCCGACGAGAAACCCTCCTGCTGTTTGTTGTTGTTGTTTGATGGCAAAACTGGAGCCGGGCTCACAGGGGCCAGCTGCTTTTGCTCGCTCTGGCCACTTGGCATCACGCGCTTTGTGGTGCAGGTGCGCACGTAAGCCACACCGTTGCGCTGGAAGTAGCTCACGTCCTGGCCCTCGCCTGCGCTAGCCTGACGCTCGAGGTCACGAAATTGTTGCTCGAGACTGTGCGACATTTGCTCCATCTGACGATCAAAGTGGCGCATAGGACGATCGAGCCGGTCGAATAGACGCTCGGGCCCGCCCAGTAGCTGATGCAAGAGAGACTGGCCGCGCGATGGCGGCGCAACGCCAAAACCAAAACTCGGTGTGAACGGCCACGGCAGTGGGCCCGGTCGGGGCGCGTTGGAATCCTCGTAAAAGTTGCCCTCGAGACTATCCGGCTGTTGTTGGCCATTCAACGGGCGGCTGTTGTTATCGATAATGGTGGTGTCCTGTTGTTGTTGTTGTTGCTGTTGTTGCTGCTGCTGCTCCTCTTGGGCGCCAGAGTTTCCGTTAAACTTAAGCTCGTCCGGCTTTGGCGCTTGCGTTTGGCCCGTGATCACCTGGACGGAGACCAGGAAAAGGCAACCTACGAGAAGGAGGACGCGTGAACACGATAATGATCTCGCCATAGTGTCTTGATTTAGATGGTGGTTGCTTTGATATGATTTGTTGCTCAGTTGGTCACAATAAAGAAATTGTCTTGTCGTTTTGTTCGTACTTGTTTGTTTGACACTTGGTTGAGGTTTTAGCGCGGGTAGTGTTTATATACCCAACGCCAAAGAATTACTAGAACTTTCACTAGATTAAACTCGATAGCTAGAGGACGCCGAAAAACAATTGAAGCAAGCCCGGTGTGGATGGCCGTCGTTGTCGTCCTCGGCGTCGTCGCCCAGATGATGACACACAGCGCGCGAGAACTACGCGAGCGGGTGACGCGCGCCAGCCGCGCGAGACATCAATCATTCGCAGCAGAAGCGGCGAGACTCTTCGCTCTGGCCGCGGCAAGCTCGCCTGGCCGAGATCGGCCCTCTCACGAGACGAGCGGGGAGGGCCGCACGACAACTTGTTGATGTTCAGGTGCAACGTTCAGCGGCTGCACGAGAGCGGACGGTGGTCGCGGTGGTTTTGCCACAAAACAAACGACCGCTTGCTGATTCGCCGCCGTCTTGTCTTGTTTATCAATAGACTTGCGCAACAAAAACGCGCACGTTAATTATGCAGCGCTTGCATCAACAATTAGCGAAGAGACAATCACACCGCTACGATGGAAGCAACACGCGAGAGTGCCAGGCAAACACGCAATCGAGAAGCGACTGGCAGGAATCAATCAGGCAAAAAATGGTGCTCGGCCGCCAGCCCCCGCTCGCTCGCTCGCTGATAAATCTAGTTTTCAATGCTAATTAGAGACGAACGTTGAATTTGTTAGTGCTCTTCCTCTTCATGCCTCGACTTCTGCGACTGCTGTTTATTTGCGGTGTCGACCGTAGAGTTGAGTTGCTGTTGCTGTTGCTGTTTCTGTCGCTGTTGCTGCAACTGCTGCTGATGCTGATGCGTCACCTGCAGGCTCGGGTCCAGGAAATCGAGCAAGTTCGTTGCGGGCGACTTTTTCAGTTGCTTGATGAAGTTGTGTCCCAGAAGCTTGCGCGCATCAGGCCTCTTATGTGGGTCAAAGTTTAGACAAAGGCCAGAGGTGAAATTGTGAAAGGCATCACTGAATAGACGTCCACGGAAAACAAAATACTTGTCCCGATCTTCGAGGCTCATCTCGTTTGGGCGCAACTGCACAAGCTCCTGGCACGATGAGTCAAGCAAACGGGGCGCGTTACCTGTGAGCTTGTCGAGCAGCATCTCTGTGGGCTGGAGGTCACTAAATGGCACCACCCCGTTGGCTAGCTCGCAACACGTTATGCCTAAACTATAAATATCTGACTTGTGATTGTAACCAAAGAGATTTTGCTCGAGAATCTCCGGCGAAAACCAGTAAATATTTGGGCGCGCCTTCAGCGGATACTGGTGCATATAAAATTGCTTTTTACCATCGCTGATGGTGTCCACAGAATACTTGAGACCAGTTAGAAGGCAACGGCCATCTGATTTGACGAGAATGTGTGACGCCCGTACGGAACGATGAATAATATTTTGTTGATGAAGGTACCCAAGTGCCGCCAGTGTATCTTTGATAATGAATGCAATAGCTAGTTCGGGAAGACCAAAAGGCTTGGACAAACGATCGGCTGAGGTGAACGAGCAGAAGGGTTGCACCAGCCACAATTGATCCTGATGAATGAAACTAAATAAATAAGTGACAATATTTGGATGTCTAAGTTGCTTGCACACTTTTAAGTCATATTTCAACAATCTAAAGTCAACATCGTCCATCTGTTCTAGGTTGTATATTCTTAGTGCATATAATTGTTTCGTAAATTTATCACAGGCCATATAGCAGTCATGATCGATTCGGACAGTTCGCTGATAAGTTGTTGCATCAAAACTTGCATTAGTTGTTTCGGTTGTTGTTGGAGTAGATCCGGTAGGCACCATTCTATTGTTTGAAGATAGTTTGGTAGGCTAATTAAGCAGATGACTCTCAGGCAGATGATGATGAAGCTAATAGGTTTGGGCTAATAGAGTTCGCACACAGCAGCTCCTCTGTGGGTCAAATCTGGTTCCTCTTGCTGGCATCTCCTTTATAGATTTGGAAGATTCGAGAGGTTCAATCGAAGCTAATGGGCATGAGAAGTTGGCCACATTGTATATCGCCTCTCCTCCTAATGTGAAGCGGATCCACATGACATTTTTTTGTAAACAAACAATTAGATCGCCTCAGAGGCGACTCTGCATTGCATTGCGCGATCCGCACGCGAGATGCATCGCGAGTTGCGCGCGCCAGCGCTTGCGAGAATTAGCGCGTCGATAGGATCAGAAAACTCGTTGGGTGTACGAATAAATTATGTTATTTCCATTTCGGCGCTGATAAATAAGGATCAAACAAACTTGGGACCCACACGAAGAGACGACATCACACATCCAGGTGTAGGTGTTTATTACAGTTGATTGCGAGTCACCAGTGGCACGATGTCTCTCTGAATAGGTCTCATCGAAAATTGAGCCCATAAGTAGAGGTTGCTCGCGGCAATCTTCAGCGGTTGCTTGTAAGCGGCACCAAGCGAACCAATCACGAGGCCCACGGCGAGTTGGAGCGTGTAAATTGAGCCAAAATTGGTGTATGCGTCAGCGCTATGATAATCTATTCTCTCGATCACGTGACTACCTGCAGCCTTTTCCGCCCCGTCATCGATTGCCATCGCCTTGTCGATTTGTTTGCCAAGCGCGTCGTCAGCGAGCTTGATCTTATTCTCAAGTTCTGCGATCGTTTCCGATGGCGCAGTTGGCAGTTTTTCTCGAGCTAACAAGTGCCTGAGTTTTGTCTCAAAGAAGGGTTGCTTGAGAAGGAAATGATCGCACATCGGATTGTTGGCAAGCACTGTATTGTGCGCGGCCAGTAGCGATATCTCGTTCGCGAGTAATGGCAGATAAGCGCCCCGCTTTGCCATGGGGCTCCTAATTGAGTATAGCAAGCACAAGTGCCTTCCGTTGTTCTGGCAAACATCTAGCGATAGACAGCCCAATGAGGGCAAGCTGCACTCACGGGCGCACTCCTCCGCGTCGTCCGTGTAAAAGGTGTGCAAGGTCGCGCGCGATTTGTAGTCTTCCGCCTGGCTTGTTCTTGAATTCTCACGTCCATCACGTGCACTTGCGCTAGGCGCTCTCGAGGGCCGCACAACCAAATGAGTCAAAGTTTTCTTATCGTACACGCCCGACGCTCGTCTCGAGTAGACCAAACATTTGCTGCTTAGCTCGACCATTGACTCGCTACGCATTTGTGACAGCCCATCGCTATCGAGAATACAGAGTGATTCGAGCGGGCAATAGGTAAAGGTGAACGAGCTTTCGCTTTTGCCCGCGTCGCCTAGTGACCGCTCAAAGCTCAAGCCAGCGCACTCGTCTAGCGTCAATTGTTTCTCATTGTGCTCTACTATGTCGCGAGCACCCTCTGGCAACTGCTCGCTGCTTACTGTCTGGTTGAGGGCGCGCGACAAGTCCACCGACCTGGTCGCTCGGAAATCGGCCAAAAAGTCGCGCTCGTGCAAACTGCACCCATTCTGGTGCTCAAACACGTATAGTTGCGCTCCGATTAAGTTGGACGACGCGCGAAACTCAAAGTTCTCGTGTCGACTCGCGCGTTTTGCCGCCTCTATTAGTTTGTTCAAGAGCTCGCCGGTCAAGCGCAAGGGCGACAAGATGCAATTGCCCGCACTTGGCCCGCTTGTGCACACCGAGAACGAGCCACAAAACTCGTCCAGCTGACACGCAAGCTGGCAGTGGCCAAAGATGCTCGCCGGCCCATCGTCGGGTCGGCTCGCGTGCCACCGGAAGTTGGCGTTGCGGGCCCGGCCAATTGATCGGGCCGCCGCTGACACGCCGATTGGTGAGTAACTGAGATTCTCGAGGGTGGCCATGTTGTTATTGGCCAAGCGGACACCGATCGGGTCTAGCGGCTCGAGATTACTCGTGCGCAAGTGGGCCCTGAATTTGGTTGTTTTTTGTTGTTCGTCCGCCGGCTCGTCCAGATAGCCAATCTCAAGCTCAAGTTGTGTGCCGCGCAAGCGTATCTCGTTCGCTTGCGCCTGTGCGAGCACACGGCCATGGACATCGAACCCGCTCGTCTCGTCCAGCGGGCCATATTTTAGCGAGTACACGCGACACTCGCTCGGGGTCGCGCCCGCCGCTTTCAGCGCGTCGTCTGGCTGATGCGTCAGTGCCTCTGTGAGCCGACTGTCGGGCGCGAGCAGCACGCACAGGGTTAAGTGGGCGCAGTGAGCGAACCAATTGGGCTTGTGGCCGAGCTCAAGCGAGTCCAACTTGCAGTCTTCAAGCGCGTGCCGATTGGGCAGGTAACGCACGGCGTACTTGTGCAATTCCGGCCGGTCGTGACGCGCCACGCCCAGAAACTTGGCAACCACCTCCAAGCTCGTGCGCGTCTCAATTAGTGTGCCGCTGGCCAGCACTTCGAGTGGCCCGTTCGCGCCATTTTGCGTCGATATTGCCACCTCAAAATTGGCCAAATTCATGCGTGACACCTCGAGCGTGTCCGCGACCACTTGCTGCATGTGATCGCTGAGCTCATGCAAGTTGTCTCGCAACTGAGTCTCGGTTATAATGCTTGTGCTCGCCATAGGCTCGTCGTGCTGAGCGTAGGCGAGCTTCAGTTGCGCCCGTGCCGCGCGACCCTGACGACACGCGGCCAAGTCGAACAAGTCGCCCGCAACCGAAGAAGCACCACCAAGCGTTGGCTTGAGATCGCCCACAGACCAGCTGAACTCTGTGAACGCCACTCGATTGACGAGCTTGCGCGTCCTGCTCGCCGGCTCAAATTCCCACAATTCGATGTAGTGCAAGCTCACAAGCTGCTGCTCGGGTGCGCCCATTTGAGCGCGCGTGTAATAAGTCGCGAGTAGTCGCTTGTTAAAACTGGCCGTGGACTTGTACCTGTGCGCCTGCAATAAGATTGGCACGCCCATTAGGCCGAGCTCGGCCAGTTTAAGCTCTTTCTCGTACACCTCATACTCCTGGTGATCTATGAAGCGCGTGCCCAATAAGTGGGCCGCGTCGCCGCTCGCACTCAAGCCGACCAGTTGCTCGAGCACGTGATCGCGCGCCGTCACAAGACTACCCGCTTTTGTCCGCGGGTCCGCGCTCCTCGTCCCGTTGTCTATATCGAGCACAACGCACTTTTGAGGCTCTCGCGTGCCGTGTGCACGCACCAAGTGGTACGCCTTGGCTTGCGCCAGATCGTACACGCTCACGCGCCCGTTTCTATCCAAACGCAACAAGTGCGCCCGGCCGTCATACGCGACAAAAGTTATCACGCTCGGGGCCAGCGAGCTGACACTTAGCGCGCTCAACTTGAGCGGGCCGCCGCCCTGGCCCTCGAGCAAACTCCGCTGCAGGCCCAAGTTGGTCTCCTCGTCCCAGCAGCCAATGCCAACAGGTTGCAAATGGGGCTCGCGCGCAAACTCGTAATTTGCGGCCCAAGACTCTTCAAGTCGGCGCCCAATAAGCGAGCCCTCAACGTGCCGCTCGATCACATCAAAATGAACGCCAAACAAGAGCCGGGCGGGCGAGCAAAACTCGTGCTCTTGATAAGAAGATTGAGGCGCACCGGGGGAAGTCGCGCTCGCGTCGACCATTCGGCAGGCGCCCACAAATTGCAAGTTGTTCGCAATCGAATGGCTCTCGTCGAGCGGGAACGCGTTGGCCAAAGTGTCGCCGCCTGGCCGCAGTGTTTGACCAGCGCGCGGCCTCGTGTGCACCAACACCTGTATCTTGTCGATCCCGCTGCCACCTAGTGCGCGAGTAATTTCCACTTGACTTGAGAAAACGTTCACGTGCCCGAGGGTCATCTTACTAAGTATTTGCTCGCGATATTGAAATCGCTTCGGGTCTAACTCGACGGCTTGCAAGAGGGCACTCGGCCCAAGGGGCGTGTCCTCGAAGCTCTCGCTCGCGAGCGACACGAGACTGTGCAGGTAAATGGCCACCTTGCGCAACTCGGCCAGGGGCCAGTGGTTTATCCGTTGCGACGTGCATTTACTGCTAGCCGGCTCGTACAGGATGGACTTGCGCTCGGACAGGTCGCCTCGAGCGTTTAGTTTGTTGTAATAAATTGACATGTTCTTGGATGCCCGCTCATTTTGTTTGAGCGCAACCGACGAGCGCCGCCGGTCCAAGTCGAGAAACTCGTCCACATGAAACAGGTCAATGGCCGGGGCGGCTCCCCTCGGGTTCGAATCGTTGTCAAAGTTCACTTGTTTCAAGTTAATTCGGGCCAAAAGGTGGAGCTTGCGTGGCATCGAGTGGCTGGCCAAGTGGAACGAAACGAGGCTTAGGAAGAATAAAGCTCTTCTTCCTGTGGCCAGTATTGTGTGCTTGCCATTGATAAACATTATTACTTTTCTTCAAGTGCAATATATTGCAATACTATGTAAGACGAGATCATAAGCGGCGACTTTTTGTTCTATCGAGCTCAAACAGAATACTGTTCAATTCTGTTTGAGTACAAATTTTAGTAAAATAAGCGCCGGGCCTGCGCAATCACGCCAGGTGACATCGCAGGTGCAATCTAGATAAGCGCAGTCATCACACACACACACACACACACACACGCGCGCGCGCGCGCTCATTTGTTTATTTGCTCAATTTTGGCGCCGGGCAACTCTGTGATCGTGAGCCACTCTCGTGTCGATGCTCATCTTCGTCGTCATCGAGCAGCAACTCTTTCCATTTTTTGCTCAAGGCAACCTGAATTTGGTTATAAATGTCGGCTTGCTTGAGATGCTCTAGGCGCGCCGTCAGACTCTTCAAGTCGCCGCTGATGAGAAGCGCGCGTAAAAAGCGCGCTGCGCTCGCCTGCAGCACCAAATCCTTGCAAGCTGACAAATCATCATGCGCGTAGATCGCGAGCGCGGCAAGCACCTCGGACGGCAAACTTGCTGTTTTGCAATAGAAATCTTGCGTTAACCAGTAGAGACGGGAACGCAAATAACCGGAACTTGCGCTTAAAATTGGCAGCAATACGAGCCGTGTGAACAATTGGCGGCATCTTTGCGAGCCGAGCTCGTAGTCAAACTCGAACCTGACAATTACGAGCAGGGCGACCAGTAGCTCGCGCGGACTGTCGTCAGTCGGCCCGACCGGGGACATTGCAAAGCGTTTGTGCGGCGTGTCGGCAACACGCGAAACTTCCCTGTCGAGTATCTGGTAAAATGGGCCCAAGCTTGCGAGTATTTGCGTGCGATCTTCGCGATTGGCCAACTCGATTAGCCTGACAAGCAGACAGGTGGTTGCAGTGTGGGCAAATTTGCTTGCAGATGATGACGCAATCTGCGCGCCTTTCGCACCTCGCAACTCGCACTCGAGCTCGTGGCTCAGAGTAAACTCGCGCCGATAAGCCCCGGGATCGGGTGCGTTCAGATAAAGTCTATCGTCTGTCACGTATTTGGTGGCGAGAGGTAGAGCCAGGCTGCTAATCAGGCGATTCAGTTGATCATCAGGTAATCGGAATTGGTCAATCGAGAGCAGTCGATTGAGCAGTCGTGTCGCCAGTGCAACACTCGCCTTGCTCGCTCGATTGCACTTCTCGCTGCGCTGTTCGCCCCTTTGTGTCCTGAGATCGTCGTCCAGAAGACGAATGAGCTTGTTGGGGAGCGAGCGAAGGGCTATTTGGTTTTCCATCAACAAGCGGTTGTCGTCCGTGTCCATTCGAAATATAAGTTCGACCAGAAGCGAAACGAGTCGCAGGGCCCACTTCTTGCATGTGAGCCACTTTTCGTATACACTTTCCAAGATTTCCGAGTTCACCTGTTTATCGAGTATTCTGAACATGAGCAGCTCAATTAGTGTACTAAATTCGTACTCAATTACATTGCCACTAAACTCGTCGTGCTCCGCCTGGTACGATAGTGTGGCATGAAGTGACCTGAGTGCGCTCGACACGAGCCTACAAAGTTTGGCGTCCACGGTGACCACTTGTTGCTCGTGATTGTCTAAGAAAAAATCAATTTGACTGACGAAATTTACAACCGCCGTCCTAAGAATCTTTTGGCGGCCATGATAAGCCGCTCCAATCGCACTATCGTCTTGCATAATTTTGACAGTTTGTGATCTCTTCGGGTCCACTAGCCACTCCAATTCCGTCTCACTATCTCCTCGTTAGATGGAACTTCCAACACAATATCAATCATGCTCTCGTTTCATAGTATTGAGAGGGGAGAGAGAGAGAGAGAGAGAGAGAGAGAGAGAGTACAATAACAATAATAACAAACACGGATGACGCGTTCGTCATGAGATCATGATAGCGGGTACAAATATCTGTTATCTCGCATATGGCGCCATCTAGACTTTCATCTTCTAGTGAGAGTCTGATGAACTAGTCAGATTGTGTGAGGCGAGAATTCAACTACGGCACTTAACTCAGGTTAGCTAGTCAGTCAATGAGCGATTGGCGATTGCTGCGGGCCAGAGTGACAGTGAGTAGGTGCAAGAGTTTTGGTATACCTTGTTTTAATCGTGAATTGATGTGCATTTGCTCACATTATTGCGATATGAGATCCTGCATCGAGAGCGCCCTTGAGTAGTACTTCTCATTAGAGGGAGTTATTCACCGCACATTCAAAACTAGAACAAAATTTTTGTACGTTCATATAGCGGGTGCACGCGTCTAGCTGAGTAGTGATCAATCAGCAAACTGTTGAATTCACACACAATCTCAGACACAATTTAGCTCATCGCGTGTATGCCCAACAGCCCCACCCCCACCCCCCATCCAGTCAGACTTGCTTTGATTGTTTGCCACATCAGCCTTGTTGAGTTTGCAAGGTGGTGCGTTGCTTGTGTGCATGAGAAGAAGCCCGCAGTGCGATTGCAGCGTACGGTCGGATAAAAAGTCGGCTCGCGTTAGTAAATCGACATCTCGAGCACCTCAAGATTTGTTGAGGCATGTGCTCTCTCGTTGATAGACAACAAAACTTTTTTTTCGTTTCTCGTTCGCAGTTGGAAAAAAGTGTTGCGCAAGACACTGAAACGGCGAACTCGGCGTCTTTTTCGTCGAATACAGACACACACACACACACACACACACACACACACACACAACACACACACACACACACACACACACACACACACACACACACACACACACACACAGATATATAGACTCACAGACATGAGAAGGCACTAACCACAAGTCAATCATCACAACTGTTCGCTCGTTTAACCACACGATTAGCTCGCTGAATCAAAGTTTTATTTAGTACTGGCACTAAGATTTGGATATTTCACATTTGGTTATTGCTAATATTATATCAAGCCACGCAGACGCGTGACACTCGTGTTTATGATGATGGTGGACGCTCTTGATCAGCATCAGCATCAATTAAATTACACAATTATGTTCCAGTTTGAGAAAGACTTTGAGCACTACACGGTCAAGAGAATGGATGCGGATTAAATTGGCACGTGTCGTTGTACGTAGCGGCAATCTATGTAATGGTTATCTTTATGGGCCAGGCGTTCATGTCACAGCGGCCCGCGTTCAAACTCAAGAGCCCACTTATCCTGTGGAACACGCTCCTGGCCTTATTCAGTATCATTGGAACATTACGAACCCTACCCGAGCTACTGCATGTGCTAACCCACTTTGGTTTTAATTATTCAGTTTGTAATCCGTCGTTCATGAAGATTGTCAAGCCAAGCGCGTTTTGGACATGGTTGTTCACATTGAGCAAAGTGCCCGAGCTAGGCGACACTGTGTTTATTGTTCTACGCAAGCAGAAACTCATCTTTTTGCACTGGTACCACCACATTACTGTACTATTATTTGCTTGGTACTCATACAGCGACTACACAGCAGCGGGCCGCTGGTTCGTTAACATGAACTATCTAGTTCATTCTATTATGTACTCGTACTATACCCTGAGAGCGCTCGGACTGAAAATACCAAAGCAAATAGCGATGGCCATCACATCGCTCCAAATTGCGCAAATGATAATGGGCGCATATGTCACCTGGCACAGTTACTATCGCAAATTGCAAGGCGACGCCTGCAGCATCACGCACGACGGGCTCGCGTTAGGCACAATAATTTACTTCTCCTACTTTGCCTTGTTTGCCCACTTTTTCTATCAAAGTTACTTCTCGAGCGCAATTAATAAGGCAAAACAGGCCGCCTCGAAAGGAGCGAAAATCGAGTGATAGTGCAGAATGACAGATATCAATGTGCTCCTCCTCCTCCTCCTCTCTCCTATGCTATTGAATGCAACTAATAAAAACTTTGTTTAGCATCGTATAGTATCGATTGATTGATTATACTCTCAACATCCCTTCCCAACTATTTGATCAGGGAGAGGTATCTCTCGCCAGGGGGAGCCACTTGTCGCTGAAGGTGAGCGCGAGCTGGCTACAGTGACCGTGCTCAAGTGACAAAATGTTTAGGGGACGATAGATGACAATGTTACAAAAAAAAATTGTAACAAGCGCACACTTTTGTGTTGGCGCGCTAAAAATAGAGAGCTGACACCGGGCTCGGTGACTGATTAAGAGGTTTCTATAGCGTTTCTATTGGACAGTCAATAGCAACGTGTGCGCGTTAGAATTTTCCATCGCACTCTCGCACACAAACAACAACACCCATATAACAACATTAGCATAGAATTCGATTTGAATTCGAGAAGAGCTCGCCCGCCCGCCCGCCCGCCCGCCCGCTCGAGCCACCATGAAGATTTGCGTTGCATTGCGCACACTAGCGCCAGCGCTGCTGGTGCTCCTGGCGCCGCTGGTCGAATCATCGTTCATCGCTATCAAAGAGTGCGAGCTTGACTTTATGCGCGTGCCGAGGCGTGTACAACCGAGCCACTACAAATTGGAAGTCAAAGTGGACCCGGAGGACAAACATTTTAGTGGCCACGTCGAGATTGACATTCTCAATGACCAAAATCGGGACGATGTTTTGTGTCGAACACGCGCCGCGCAAACAACGCCCGCCTGCGATCGCTCCAAGATTATCTTGAGCGCTGACAAATTGTTGCAGATTGAGCAAGTTGAATATAGCGAGCAAGACACTGGCTTGGCCATTCCTGTCGAGAGTTTATGCCGCGACAGCAAGCGCGACTTTATTATGTTGGAGTTGTCGCGCCAACCCGGCGGATGGCGATCGGCGGGCAAGCTCAAGTTTAGCTACCAAGGCAAGGTGCAAACCGACTTTACGGGTTTATTTCGCGCAGATTATCGCGCGCCCGAAGCGAGCAAGATGAGACACATACTAATGACACAATTCGAGTCGGCAATGGCGCGCAAAGTACTGCCCTGCTTCGATGAGCCCGAGTTCAAGGCCACGTTTGAGTTGGCAATCGTGCACCCGAGCCACCTGTTGGCACTTGCCAACACACCTGTCGAACGCGAGGAGCACGTGCGCTACGAAGAGAATCAAGCCCCCGGGGGCGTGGAGTATACAAAAAGTTACTTTGGCCGAACGCCCAAGATGGCCTCCTACCTGTTGGCATTTGCTGTTGGCGAGTTCGAACAGGTTAAGAGCACCATTTTAGATGGCGCAATGACATTAAGCGTCTACACGCCGCCAGGACGGGGCAGCTCCGCCGCGGCCCGATTTAGTTTGGACACGGCGGTCCGAGGCTACCTGGCGTTGCAGGACTTTTTTGGCGTTGGCCAACCTGTTAGCAAAATTGACTTTGTTTCGTGCAAAGAGTTTCCGGGCGCCATGGAAAATTGGGGCCTCATTGCGATGGAAGAGGCAAGCTTGTTGCCCAATTTGACAAGTTACGAGGCAACAAACATGCGATTTGCGGTGACAACTCTCATTCACGAGCTGGCGCACCAGTGGTTTGGCAATCTAGTCACCATGCGCTGGTGGGACGACCTGTGGCTCAACGAGGGCTTTGCCTCGTGGATTTCGAACGAGCTCACGCACCAATTGTTTCCCGAATTAGAGACCAAGTATCTGTACCTGCTTGACTCGCAACGAGTTGCGTTAAGTGTTGACTCGGACGAGAACGAGACGCATCCGATTAAGAATTTAAATTTGCACACGGTGCAGGAGATCGAGGATTCGTTTGATCAAATTTGTTATGAGAAATCGGATGCCGTTCTCAATATGCTCAGGAGTTATCTCGGGCACGATCAGTTCAAGGCGGGCCTGAGCGCTTATATTCGAGCAAATCAGTTTAGGAATGCCGACGACACGGATTTATGGTCAGCTCTGGCCGAGGCGAGCGGTCTCAATGTGCAGCAGCTAATGCGCACGTGGCTCCATCAGGCGGGTTTCCCCCTAATCAGCGTCAGCTTGACCAAGGGCCGTACGCTGCGCGTGCGCCAAGCGCGATTTTTGGCGCGCGAAAACATGGCCAAACAACAAGAGAGGAGGGCCGGGCTCGCTAACCAAAAGTGGATTGTGCCCATCTCGATGTGGGTGTCCAACGGCCGGGACAAGTTTCAAAAGGTTAAGTTTGTTTTGAGCAAGTCAGAGGAGGAAATTGAGTTGCCGAGTTGGTTCGACTTGACGCAACCCGGCCACTGGCTCAAGCTCAACTCGGACTTTGAGGGCTTCTTCCGAGTCCAATACGAGACGCCTGAGCTATTGAGCGCGCTACGCGCGCCTATTCAATCCAAGACGCTGAGCCCGGCCGATCGCTTGAACGTGCTCGACGAGGCGCTTGGCCTCGTTCAGGCCAATCTGATGGACAAGGATCAGCTAAGAGACATGCTCGGCTGGTTTAAGGGCGAGGATCACGACGCTGTTGTGGCTATGATTTGTCAAATTTTAAGACACTTCAAAGTTGTGATGGACAAGGATGAGCGCGATTTTTATGGGATCTTAATTGGTTATTATCAACAAAACAATCGCTTGGCCGAGGAGACGAGTCCCAGCTTGCTCAAGCGACACGCACGTGCCGAAGTACTACAGGTACTTGTTATGGCCAATTATGAGCCCGCCGTACGCGATTCCATCGAATTGTTTGAGCAAACGGGCGGCGATGTCCCGGGTTTCATCAAGAACCAGGTGCACGGAGCGGTCGCCAAGAGCGGCTCGGCTGAACAATTCCAACAGGTGATCAAGTTTGTTAAGCAAATCGACTCGGTGCGCTTCAAGAACACGGCCATCTCGTATTTGCGCGCCGCGGTTAGCGGGGACGCGAAACGCAAGAAGGTCATTGAGAAACACTTTGGCAAGCGAGAGTGAGAAGCGCGACATCTGCGCGAAAAGATCAAACGGCTAGTCGATAATGAATGGAGCTTATAAAAATAAGTCACATTCTCATAACAATGCGTCGGGCCAAAAGTGTGAGAGCACAAGAGTAACGCTAGTCTTATCTTGAACTGAAGGGTTCGCTTGGATGGGTATAACTCCGTCATTGGAACGAGATACAAACTCGCTCACAGTTCTCGCATAGTTGCAACCCTATGAGCTGGCTATCTGCGAGGAATCTATGAGCATTTTAACTTAAAGTGCTGTACCTCGAAAAAGCGATTGACTAAAATCGATGATGTCTTTTGCGAAATGACCAGCAGGTATCTGAGGGCACCAGTCATGGGACCCCAAGCCGACCCAGAGGCTCCTCTGGTCGTTATTTCAAAATTTCAAGATATACATCTCAAATGTTTGGATATCGGATGTGCATTTCCAAAAATTCACATTTTTTCCTCCAGAAATTTGGGCGCCAGAGGCCTTCCCGTTGGCCGATTTTGGTGACTTAATATACTGATTTGATCCGTTAACGCGGGCCGGGTGCATGTGTCATGATGCCAGCAGTGTAGCACTTTGCATTCTGGACAAAATGCAACAAGTTCGAAAAGAATCGCATAACTTTTGATCCAGTGGTGCTAGAATAACGATTTTGCAGGCCACGTACGCGCTAACGCAGCGCGAGTGCAAACCGGATGCTCAGAATCGCGAAAAGCGCGTTCTTGGGTGCAAAACTCGCATCTCTAGTGCGCGATTTTCATGCAATTTTCTGCATTATCTCCAGAACCGCAAATGCTATCGACTAGTCGATGCCACGAGCGTATAGCTGGACTGATTTCGGGTCGAATGGACTCCTCGATGTCGAAATTGGCCCACGGGAAGGTACCGAAAATGCAAAATTTTTGGTTCGAGTCGGTCTATGGGAAATCCTGTACTAATTTTTCACGCAAAATCCAACATATTGACATTTTACAAAAAAATTTTCTCGACTTTGGCCGACTTTTGTACATGATTTTCCATAGGGCCGATCTTTGGTCCCTGGACGTTTTGGGCGATTTTGAGGGGGCCAAAAAATTTTGTCACCCGACCTGCAGTCATGACTCGCCTGAGGTGACCCGAGCCTCATCGGAGCACCATGGATATCGATCAGCTGACAAAATTTTTTGGGGCCCCCTCAAAATCGCGCCAAAACGTCCAGGGACCAAAGATCGGCCCTATGGAAAATCATGTACAAAAGTCGGCCAAAGTCGAGAAAATTTTTTCGTAAAATGTCAATATGTTGGATTTTGCGTGAAAAATTAGTACAGGATTTCCCATAGACCGACTCGAACCAAAAATTTTGCATTTTCGGTACCTTCCCGTGGGCCAATTTCGACATCGAGGAGTCCATTCGACCCGAAATCAGTCCAGCTATACGCTCGTGGCATCGACTAGTCGATAGCATTTGCAGTTCTGGAGATAATGCAGAAAATTGCATGAAAATCGCGCACTAGATGCGAGTTTTGCACCCAAGAACGCGCTTTTCGCGATTCTGAGCATCCGGTTTGCACTCGCGCTGCGTTAGCGCGTACGTGGCCTGCAAAATGGTTATTCTAGCACCACTGGATCAAAAGTTATGCGATTCTTTTCGGACTTGTTGCATTTTGTCCAGAATGCAAAGTGCTACACTGCTGGCATCATGACACATGCACCCGGCTCGCGTTAACGGATCAAATCGAATATTAAGTCACCGAAATCGGCCAACGGGAAGGGCGCTAGCGCCCAAATTTCGAGAGGTAAAAAAGTGAATTTTTGGGAATGCACATCCGATATCCAAACATTTGAGATGTATATCTTGAAATTTTGAAATAGTGACCAGGGGAGCCCCAGGTCGGATCTGGGGCCCCTGAAATGGGTGCCCACGGGCCCCTGACGGTCATTTTGCAGAAAAAATCATCGCAATCGGTCGAGCCGTTGCTGAGATATTGCAGTTCAAACGAAAATTCCATAGACTTTGCACAGGAGGCCCGCTCTCAGGGTTCCAACCGAACTCCATGGTAAGTCTATGGGAACTGACTCGGCACCTAAACCTTCAAAGAAATTTCTCTAATCCGTCTGGCATCCTCGTCGACAAGACGCTCTAACACTCTCAAAGCTCGAGACATCTCGGCCACAGTCCGGCAATGACTCGCCAACCTGTTAACGACAACCACGCGAGTCGGTCGCCCATTTATTTATGTGATGCTCACGCTCCCTCTGCTCCTTTCGATCTCTCGCCGGTCGGCGTGAGTGTTATGTCATCATTCTATTGCATTGGCCGACTCGCTGGCAACTGCAAATGCTATCGACTAGTCGATGCCACGAGTGTGTAGCTGGACTGTTTTCGGGTCGAATGGACTCCTCGATGTCGAAATCGGCCCACGGGAAGGTACCGAAAATGCAAAATTTTTGGTTCGAGTCGGTCTATGGGAAATCCTGTACTAATTTTTCACGCAAAATCCAACATATTGACATTTTACGAAAAAATTTTCTCGACTTTGGCCGACTTTTGTACATGATTTTCCATAGGGCCGATCTTTGGTCCCTGGGCGTTTTGGGCGATTTTGAGGGGGCCCAGAAAATTCCGTCACCCGACTCACTGATATGACTCGCCTCCAAGTAGCCCAAGTCACCTCGTGGACCATCGTTGTCGATCGGGAAGGTCCATAACGATGGTCATTCAATGGAAGGACTGACTTGGATAGCTCACGAGATCCCCATGGGCCGAACCACTAGCACAAAGTCTATGAGATTTTTGCTGAATTGCAATATCTCAGCAACGGCTCGGCCGATTGCGATAATTTCTTCTGCAAAATGACCGTCAGGGGCCCGTGGGCACCCATTTCAGGGCCCCAAGCCGACCCTGGAGGCTCCCCTGGTCAATATTTCAAAATTTCAAGATATACATCTCAAATGTTTGGATATCGGATGTGCATTCCCAAAAATTCACTTTTTTACCTCTCGAAATTTGGGCGCTAGCGCCCTTCCCGTTGGCCGATTTCGTGACTTAATACTTGATTTAATCCGTTAACGCGAGCCGGGTGCATGTGTCATGATGCCAGCAGTGTAGCACTTTGCATTCTGGACAAAATGCAACAAGTCCGAAAAGAATCGCATAACTTTTGATCCAGTGGTGCTAGAATAACCATTTTGCAGGCCACGTACGCGCAAACGCAGCGCGAGTGCAAACCGGATGCTCAGAATCGCGAAAAGCGCGTTCTTGGGTGCAAAACTCGCATCTAGTGCGCGATTTTCATGCAATTTTCTGCATTATCTCCAGAACTGCAAATGCTATCGACTAGTCGATGCCACGAGCGTATAGCTGGACTGATTTCGGGTCGAATGGACTCCTCGATGTCGAAATTGGCCCACGGGAAGGTACCGAAAATGCAAAATTTTTGGTTCGAGTCGGTCTATGGGAAATCCTGTACTAATTTTTCACGCAAAATCCAACATATTGACATTTTACGAAAAAATTTTCTCGACTTTGGCCGACTTTTGTACATGATTTTCCATAGGGCCGATCTTTGGTCCCTGGACGTTTCGGGCGATTTTGAGGGGGCCCCAAAAAATTTTGTCAGCTGATCGATAACCATGGTCTCCGATGAGGCTCGGGTCACCTCAGACGAGTCATGACTGCAGGTCGAATGACAAAATTTTTGGGGCCCCCTCAAAATCGCCCAAAACGCTCAGGGACCAAAGATCGGCCCTATGGAAAATCATGTACAAAAGTCGGCCAAAGTCGAGAAAATTTTTTCGTAAAATGTCAATATGTTGGATTTTGCGTGAAAAATTAGTACAGGATTTCCCATAGACCGACTCGAACCAAAAATTTTGCATTTTCGGTACCTTCCCGTGGGCCAATTTCGACATCGAGGAGTCCATTCGACCCGAAATCAGTCCAGCTATACGCTCGTGGCATCGACTAGTCGATAGCATTTGCGGTTCTGGAGATAATGCAGAAAATTGCATGAAAATCGCGCACTAGATGCGAGTTTTGCACCCAAGAACGCGCTTTTCGCGATTCTGAGCATCCGGTTTGCACTCGCGCTGCGTTTGCGCGTACGTGGCCTGCAAAATGGTTATTCTAGCACCACTGGATCAAAAGTTATGCGATTCTTTTCGGACTTGTTGCATTTTGTCCAGAATGCAAAGTGCTACACTGCTGGCATCATGACACATGCACCCGGCTCGCGTTAACGGATTAAATCAAGTATTAAGTCGTCGAAATCGGCCAACGGGAAGGGCGCTAGCGCCCAAATTTCGAGAGGTAAAAAAGTGAATTTTTGGGAATGCACATCCGATATCCAAACATTTGAGATGTATATCTTGAAATTTTGAAATATTGACCAGGGGAGCCCCAGGTCGGCTTGGGGCCCTGAAATGGGTGCCCACGGGCCTCTGACGGTCATTTTTCAGAAGAAATTATCGCAATCTGCCAAGCCGTTGCTGAGATATAGCTGTTTGAGTTTTTCCCCTAGAATTTATACAGTGAATCGTCACATATGGATTATGGACGCTTTTGAGGTTGAATGAGTTGAATAGAGTAGAGAGGGAGAGTGTCAGGGTGCTCTCCACTTGTTGTCTGAGGGCGCTTAGTTACAAATCATTGTTCGCACAAAATATATATACTATTTCAGACTAACAAGCGTACCCTTTCTCTTTCCTTCTGAAGCCGTTTATTCACAGAGCTCATTCTCTGATTTCAGACGCTGATTTGTGTCAAAAATAAATAATCATCAAGGACCCAATTTGATCTAACTAGGATCGTGAATCTGGAGCCGCTCTAGTAGGCAATATCGAAACATTCGGCAAAGAAGTTGCTCAGCGAATTGTGTAAGTGCATCGTGTTGGCTAGATCGTTCATGCTGTGCCTCTGATCGGGATAGAGTCGCGTCTCAAACGGTATGCCCTTTTTGATCATTTCGCGCATGAGCCTGAACGAGCCCTGCAGGTGGACATTGTCGTCGGCGGTGCCGTGCATGAGTAAAAATCGTTTCCGATCAATCTGGCCAATGTACTCGAGTAGACTCGAGCGCCGGTATCGTTCATTGAGATCCTCGAGTGGTCTGCCTCCGGCTCTGCCACTTGCGTCTATGGTTGTGTTTTTGCTCTTCACCGTATTGGGCGCGTCCTCTTTTGTGATGTTTAAATGATCGCCCATCTTGTGCCAATCGTATCTGTCATTTTTCCACGGACTTCGCAGGTATCGCTCCGAATAAGCGGTGTCGTAGTAGATGAGATTTGTTGTGGGCGCCACCGAGGCGGCGCACTCAAATACGCCGCGCGCTGGTGGCTGCACAGGGGTCGCGGGCACGGCCTGCGGCCAAGTGCCCGTTGGCGACGTTTGAGGCGGCGGCGGCGGCGGCGGCGCGCCACTACTACGCACGGCCTCCATGTTGCTGCGCGCTAGAGCCATTGCGGCGGCGAACCCACCGTAGCTCCAGCCCCAGATAGCAACCTTAGTCGGGTCGACGAGCGGGGCTAGGAGGCCGCGCACCAGCTCGCGCGTCACCCCGATTTGGTCCTCCACCTCGACCTTGCCAAATTGGCCGAACATCTCGAACATCCGGCGCGAGCCCTCCTTGCCGCTGCCCCGGCCATCAATCGCCGCGTAAATAGTGCGCCGGCTCGACGCAAAGTAATGGCCCACCTGGACGGCCATTTGATAGTCAACCTTCTGCTGCGACGGGCCCGCGTACACCTCGACCACCATAGGCAATCCGGCCGCGTGTGCGCCGTTCAGATTTTTATTACTGCCACTTCCGGTTCCGCTAGACGTTTGCTTGACATAACGTCTGATTTGCTCGACACCATCCGCAATGTTGTGTTTGTGGTCCGTCGTCTTGTTCTCTGGGCGCTGGTCCCTCTCTCTCCTCGATCTGCGGGCGAATCGGCGGGTATTTGCTAAAGACAAAGTGTCGGCCCAGGAGAAGAGGCCAAAGTTGGACAGGTAGTTGTGATGGCGGTGGCCACTGGCCGCCGCCAGGTGATTTGTCGACTTTTGAAAACTTGTCGCCGGCCCGAGTAGGGGCGGCAGAAGCAACAGCACACTGGCCGAGTAGTTGGTGCGCGGAATGGGCACGCGCAAGCGCACAGTCACGGGCGCTGCCTTGACGCGCTCAAGCCGATTGCGCAACTCGGCATTGTTCTCGATCGTCCACATGAGTCGGCTGGTAGTTGTGCGCGCGGCCATAGGTGAGGCGTGCTCAGTGTGCACTAACTTGCGCAATTCTATGCGCGGAACGTCGGGCCCATTGCATTGGAGAATAAAGTGACGCATCGAGAGACTTAACTTGGCGTCACTGTGCAGGCACTCGCTGCCGCCGAGACCCGACGCCGGGCCGAGATCACAGGTTATACAGGTGTCCACCAGGTGAGCGGGGCCGGCATGCGAACTTGTTACAAACAGGTGCCGTTGCCATGGTTCGTCGACAAGAGTAGATGTGTAATAAACAAGCGAGCGACTCAAGTCGAGCCCTTCGATTCGCATCACCTCGCGCCGGCCCGATGTGAGAAATACAAACTCGTCGGGCCGCTCGAGCGATACGCGTGCTATGTGCTTGAAGGTGCCCACCTGTTCGCCTTCAAACTTGGGCATAAGTACCAAATAGTGGTGGTCGTCTAGCGGGTGCAGATCGTCGCCAATGTCCAGCCAACCATCGGGTGCGTTGACAGTTAAGCTTCGCTCGCAGTTCCAATTCTTGCCGCCAGATGTCGCTCCCGGCGGCTTGCAAATTAACACGTGCGACTCGTTCTGGTGACGATTCGACCAAATCACGCCGAGCCTCTCGTCGGCCAACCACTTGATGCGGTACAGGTAGTGCTGTCGCTCGGCAAGCTCGCGCGGCAAACTCACAAGAGTCGCCCGGCGCGCACTCTCCTCACCCGACCCGGCGGCAAAGTCCTCGATGAGATGAAGGTGCACCTCCGGGTTGGGTGTACCGGCGAGCGGATAGCGCAACTGCTGGACGCGCGGAATAGCAAACTGGTCGCTTGTGTACCAGACGATGGGCAACTCGCTCACCTGTGTATCATTGAAACTCAGGTAGGCCAAATAAGCGCCCGATGGGGAGATCTCGTTGGCGGGCGCGCCTGTCGTTAGGATCTCCTCCTCGTAGAGCCAATCGGGCAGGCCGTTGTAAACTACACCTGGCTTGCCTGTGTGCGTGAGCCGCTCGGGTGCCGCCTGCCCGTTGCTTGTGCCCAATTCGGCCACATTGGTCAGCACGTACAGGTCGTTGTGTTGGGCGAGCAAAAGAGAATCGCGCCCTCGCGGGTCTACGAACCACTTTGCCATTTGGAAGCGCACAAACTGCTCGCTTTGATTTTCGAGCTCGTGGCCCATAAAGGTGTGACTGGTCCCCCCCCCGGTCCCGGTCCCGGTCCCTCCGCCGCCGCCGCTGCTGCCGCCCGCATTCCCATTGCTCAGATACAAACTTGCCGAGTCGAGACTCTCGTATTGGTTCTCCTGTTGTCTTGTCTGCTCATGATGATTTTGTGCCAACTCCAACTTGGCCGCCCGCGGCTGGGTGCTCAACATTGTGATCAAATCTAGCTTTGTGTCGTATAGGAAGTATTTGGCTGTGAATGATAGACGGAATTGTTGCACGCGCGCGGTCCAGAGCAGCAAAAATCGCTTGCTTGGCGACAACTTGAAGCCCTGATAGTTGATCGAGGACAAGAGGCTGCTGGCCGAGATTAGCGTCGTCACGTTCTTGGGTCTAAACAGGTGGCTAGCGTGGCCGGTGACGTTTTCCAGTTCGGACAAATCGTCATCGTCATCGTCATCGTCCCCGTCCAGTGTGACCAGTTTCAGGTCGCGCGCGTCCTCGAACAGAAGCTGATCGGCGCCACCACCACCACCACCCTGGCGCGTCTCCTCGTCACTCGTGAGCCAGGCCGAGGTGAATGTCTTGGCGCCCAGCGCGCCCGTAAACACCTCCTCCAGGCTGATGGCCTCGCGCGCTTGTAGGCGATGCGCGCCAAACTGGCTACCAATGTCGGGATTTATAAGTGTGATTGCGGCCACAATAAAAGTCGATATGACAATTAAAACCACGATGCTCAGCACAATGCCAAGCAAACTCCGGCCCCGCGTGCTTGGCTCGTTCACGGTGAGCTCCTGATTGAGTTGATTCGATTCGATTTTGAGTCGGGGTCGGGTCGCAAGGGTTAGTTAGTAAAGTCGCAAAGTTGCGGTAGACCTAGCAGGTGGTCGCTCGCAGCATCCTATTCTCGTTTATACTCTCGAGCGATCAAGGGCAAATCAAGCAGACTCGCGACGATAATTAATCAGACTTGTGCCTTGTGGCGGGCGCCTTTTGTCTTGTCCCGCCGAGATCGCACAACTAGCTCGTAAATGAGTGATGCCAAAGCGCCGACTGTACGGCGGGCGCACTAATTATCTGGCGTCTAGACAAAGATGCAGATGCAGATTCTAAGAGCTCGAGATGTTTTTCTCGAACTCTCGCTTGTACACAAGTTCGCGCCATTGCCGACAGCACGCGCACTGCAAACGCCGAGTCCCAGTACCGTCTAATTACCGCCGGCTAGCCGAGACAAATAATCATAATGGGCGCGGTGAAGCGTTGCGCCGGACACCATCAGCCGGCCTAGGTGGTGAACTCTCGCTGGCCAGCCGCGAGAGTTCTAGTCCCAGTTCGTGCTAATGAGTGCGAGCTGCTCTCAGTGAGACCCCTCCCCCCTCCTTCGCCCCCGCCCCGCCCCCCCCTCCTTTGCGAGAAACTCAACGCATGCTAGAGGAGCGCTCGCCCGTTAATGGCGAGTGTTTTGTCGCAGCGGGAAATGAGCGAACCCGGCGCGCTTGTTGTTTTCGATATATTGACGTCACGTGATCGGCCGCTGCCTCGTTGCGCAAAATCATCAGAGACTGTGTGTCCCATTGTGGGTGGGCCAGGCACGCGTTCGAGGCAGAACACAGTGCCCAATCGATGAACAACACTTGACTCAACCTCTTAAATTGAGGGCGCGCGGGCTCGCCACTTGCCGAGTGTTTCAGTCGAGGCGAGATCTTCTCGTCGGTGGACTGTCGCTTGAGATTGAGTCGCGATGCATATTAGACACATATAAATGGCCCCCTGTCGTTGACGCGCACGCACACAACTGGCCGGCCCACTTAACTGGATGGCCCCATCCAACGAGTCGAGCCAAATCGCGATCGGCGGCGCCGACTTGATGAGCTGGGACACGGACGGAAGCCGATGAATAATAATGATAACGATCGGCAGCGGGCGGGAGGGCGATCGAGATGTCTCAGTGTGATGGCGCGCGGCGGGAATGTGCACGGTCCTGCCGGCGGGCAATGCACCAAAAGGGCAACGCGCGCATTCCTTTGGGCCCACTCTGATTGACACTTTTTTTTGCTCGCCCGGCCTCTTGTGAGTCAAGGCAGGCAGTCGGCTTCCTTCCCCTCCCCCTCCTCCTCCTCCTCCTCCTCTTCGCCCGTCTTTCAACCTCGGGCAATCGTTTAATCGCTGCGAGCCCGGGTCGCTTTTGCACAAACAACCAACTCAGGCGGCTTCTCGCCTATTTGAATGTCGGTCTTTAAGATTATGTGCGCCCCCCCCCCCCCCCGAAAAAAAGGCCGGCTCGATTGGGGTCGCCTGATTGGGTGGACGTTGGCCTTCAAGTGGCCGCTTGGGGCGCCCTCAGTGCTAGCGAGCGAGCGAGCGAGCGAGCATAGGCGACAAAAGATGGCCAAGATAAGTGTGCAAAGTGCACAGCTTATCGCGGTCCCGTTTGTTCGCTTGGCTCCAAAACTCAATTCTGGCCACTCGCTCGCCTGCTAGCCATCCCGTCAATCGTACCGCAAGTCGGCCTGTTATCTCGGCCCAAGAGCACCCCGCGCGCCCCTGAGCACGACACTCGAGCGCGACACTTTCGTGGGTAAATTGTTAAATACAAATTTGGCCTCCACTCGCAATCCCCTAATTGTGTTTGCCTTTCCTCTCTCGGCGTGCGCAACGGCGCACGGATAGCGCAAGGAGACGAGCCGTCGAGATTCAACCCCCTCGGGCTTGGCAAGACAGCCCCCTCGCGCTGGAGTGCAGTGGAGCGCGGCGGAAGTTGGCCAGCAAGTTGCGGTGGATCAACCAGCTCGTCCGGCTTGATACTAGCGAGCGCGCACCAAAGCGCGGAATTTAGGCGCGCCCCGGCTGGCAAGCGGCAGGGCGCAAACAATAAATAGGCAAATAAGGTCTGCGCCAGCCAGGCGCCGCGAGCATTTAGCTGCCACTTAAACCCGCCCCGCCTGTCTGTCTGCCTGCCAGCCAGCCAGCCAGCCCCTCGCACGTTGCTATTGTTTTGCGTTTGCAAGCTGACTGAGAGATTGTTTTCGTCACTTTCGGCCGGGTGCATCCGTTTGCCTTCGGAGACGGGCCTTGGGATAGAGCGCGAAACACAGAGAAAGATTTGAATGGAACGAAGGAGACAGATGAAAGAAATAATATATAACCGCGCGTTTCATTGTGTACGAGCATGAGAGATACACGTTCGAAATTAGTATTGCATCTCCAAGTGAGCTCGCCACTAAATCGGAGAATTGATTGTCAATGCAAGCTAACGCTGGCTGGCCAATCGACAAGTGTCAGGCTCTCCTGATTGAACTAGACGAAAGTGGTTAGAGCGCAAAAGAGAGCAGCCTCCCGAGAAGACGCGTGCGCCCGTGTCCCAGGGCAAATTAGCGTCTCGAACTCCCACTTCCATTTCCAATTCCACTCCCAATCATACCGCGTGCACACACGACAAGTGCTCGCGTTTCATCAGATTTCTAAGAAATGAGCGGCGCACGGGCGCGGGTGACAACAACAAACGGCCCGCAAGAGTTGGGCGAAATGAGCTTCGGGCGCAGCGAGTGCATGAGGACAAGTGTGGCTCGAGGGCCAACCGATTCGACTTTGATATATTAGATTGAATCGAGTGGCAGTGATATATATTGGCGTCATTCGGAGTTGTTGTGGTGTCCGTGTGCACGTCTGTGTGTATGTGTGCGCGCGTGCGAGAGCTAGAAGGCGAGGAGACTAAGCGCGCGCGCGTGTTACAGGATTGCAATCCGCGCAATTGACGAGTAGATTGGCGGCGCGCAAATGAAACTCGTCGTTTCTCGCACGCGCGCTTTCACCGCGTGCAAACCTGACGCGAGAACAATCCAGCGATTGGTGGGGTGGCTCGCTCGAGTTTCTGGCCCGCTGGCTGGCACACCCGTCGAGTCTGCGGCAAGCAAACAAATTGTTGTGCCCAGCGCGCGTCGCACCTGCCTGTTTTGAGATAACTCTAGCGAGCGGCAGATAAGTGAAAAGAGAAAGAGAGAGAGAGAGAGAGAGAGAGAGAGAGAGAGAGAGAGAGAGAGAGAGAGAGAGAGAGAGAGGAGGAGAGAGAGAGCCGGCAATGGCGTCGAGCTCATCAACTCGGAGCGTCACACAGTCGATTGGTCTGTGCCGATTCGGCGAACCGCGGGCGTCACTCGATTCTGATTCGCAATCTGATGAACTAGCGCGCTGGAAATCGCATTTGCAATTGATTGGCCGTCACCTGCGCGCGGCGGCTGTCGTTTTCGCCAGACGAGGAATTTGCTGTTCTTCTTTTTTTTTCTATCTCATTTCACACCCCCGTTAGCTAGCCTGGTTGCCGATGTCGTCTGTGCGACAAAATGAAAATATATTGCGCCAAGAGTAGACACTGGCGCGCAGGTGCAATATGCCGGCCGGGGATTATGTTTGTTATCGCTCGTCATCTTGTTGCTAGTGGTTGGCCGGTCGGCCGGTCGGTCGGTTGGCGTGCAACTATCACTCCGCTGCCGATCAGTCGACAGCTCGGCTCTCATTCAGCGCGCGCCCTTTACCGCGGCGGCTTATTGAAACTCCAGTGGGATCACATAAACCCGTGCGAGCTGCGCATCTTTGCCTCGAGCTACTCACTCACTAACTCACACTTTCGCTCGCTCGCTCGCACATTCGGGCGCACGATGAAGGACAAACAAAAACAAGCAAACAAACAAACGCGAGAATCTCATCGCGAGCCCGAGCTCGCGCGATGATTTGCGTGCCGCGTGTGTCCAGTAATGAACCGGAAATGAGGCGAATGTTGCCGAGCTGGCACGGGCACTCGCCCACTAGCCGCGCAAACATAATTGGACTCTCTCATTTGTCCTGACCGCTCTGGGGAATTAGCACACGCGCAAACTTGCCGGCGCAGAATTGAGTGCTCGCACGTGAGCTAGCTCTCAATTCTCTCTGAGTGGCAATCGTGCGACGGGCCAAGAACACTGGCCCAACCGAACAGTATAGGTGTGTGTGTGTGTGTGTGTGTGTGTGTGTGTGTGTGTGTGTGTGTGTGTGTGTGTGTGTGTGTTTATACTCACGTCTAGACGGCCCAGGAGTAGCGCGTCCATTTCGGTTCGTGGCAGTGGTGAGCTCTTGGCTGTCGACATGTTGCTATGCTTCGCTCGCCCAACTCGATGCTGGATGATTGATTTGACGCGCGGGCGCGCGCGATCTTGTCGGTGAGAGTTGCAAATTTGATCTTGCGCAGGTTTTTTAAGTATAACGCGCTAAAATTAACGGATTCACGATGGCTTGCGTGATCCAACGGACCAATCAATCATACAGCTCAGCTCTCCTTCTCGCCAAGTTTACCTCACGCACCTCGCTCGCTCGCTCGTTCTTTCGCTTGCTTGCTTGCTTGATGGACTAAAGCAAATTGGCGACATATGCCATCCACGTTCCGCGTGATGGCCCGAATCGATCTTGCTGGCTGTTTGTGGTCCGCACCGAACGCCGCGCGCTATCGACGCATCACACGAGCTGTTGAGCGAGCCAATTTTGCACCCTCGAGCTATGCGCTGAGAGCGTTCTACATGGCCCAGTGACTGTGAGCAGGCGACCAGACAAAGTTTGTCGAGCCACCGGCCCCACCGGGCGCATGCGCACTTAAGTTGTCAGAGTCAAAAAATTATGTCGCCCCTCATTTTGTCAGCAGAGAGCGCAAATGAGAGCGCCTCCTGCTGACTCGAATGCAAACAAACAGTTGGCACTATCTTATCTGTATCGATGAATAAGAATATCATAAGTATCTTTATTGAGAGCACCGTTTGCCATCACTCATAATTTATTGAACTAGATTCAAGTGCGCCCAGCTGAGATTGCACGCTAACTGGACCAGTATCGCATCGTTAAATCGCATCGAAGCAATTATATTTCAATATTATCATTTCATTGCCTTGTATCTTGACTTGTTTTGTTCATATAGTAGTCGGGTCACTGCCACCACCGCCGCCGCTTCCCGCATACTTTTTCTTGCCACTGTCCCATGGGACATAGCTATATCTGATCATGTGCTTGATTTGTTGGCGCATTGTGCAGGCGAACAAAATGATAAAATAGATTAACAAAATGGGCCAGAAAACTGGCACATCGAATATGTTGAATATCGTCAAAAATAGAGCAATTAGAGTTGCTCTTGTCCCGCTTATCCAGAATTTAAACTCAGGCAACCGCCTGATGAAGGGCTTAAACTCGTCGTTTGCATGTCTAGGTAACATTGGGCCAGCATCTTCGTCGTCAGAAATGGCAATGCTTGGGTCCACTCGGGGACTAATGAAACCAATAAGGAGATTCAAGTAATAGATTCCCAAGCCGTAGCAGATGACATACCATCCTTGAGAAAGTACAACCCGGGCAAGAAAAACGCCCAAGGCGAACAGAGAGAACACCCAACGGGCTTTCCAGTGTGGCGATATTCTATCCAAGAAGAGCTGATATTTCAAGTTCGCTCGGCGCGTCGATGATGATAGGGATGTGTAGGCCTCCGCTTCGTCTTCATTGAATGCATCATCACTAGTTGGGAGTGTGTTGCTATTCTTGCTATCACCACTAAAGTCGACCGTCGGGAACCCGGGCGCCTGCTGTGCCGGGTTCGGTGGTCCCGTCTCTATCAACGGTCGGATAGTGATATTTGGTTTCTGGAACGGAGGTGGCTGGTAGCTATATTGCTGCTGGGCTGCCGGCGGAGGCTGCTGGAATTGTTGCGAATTGTCGTAAGACACATTGTTGTCGTAATAAGTTGCTGGCTGTGATGATGCTGGCGGCTGTTGTTGTGGTGGTTGTACATTGTTCGACTGTTGTTGATGTTGCTGTTGGTATTGATACTGATATGCAGCTGTTGCAGAGTCAGCCATTGTCCTGTCCCTGAATATTTCACCTACTTCTTTCCAGGCTGAGGATTCGTCCGTCTAGCCACAACATAAGCTGCTGTTTGCAACCGTAATATGAGAACCCGCTCAAATAATTGCAACCTGTAGTGACCATATAATATGCTACGATACCAATTATCTGTTGTTAGAGAAAATGCGTCAGCTGACTAAAGTGACGATGATTAGAATTTAATGGAGAAGTCTTGCGAAGCCTAACCTAAGCTTCGCCTGCTCTAGTTCATTATGAGTGCTCTTTCTCTCCCTCTCCCTGTAAGCGTGAACTGGATGGTCAATCGAGTCTTGCACAGTTTGACGAAAAACGTGCACAAACGAGGCGGCACAGAAATTGCGATTATACAGAATGTCCAATTGCATGAGCACAGAAAGTGTCGTCCGCTCACGCACAGTTCATGCGAAAAGCTCGCATTCGTTCGTGATCTGTGCGATGGCAAACCCGATTCCGAGAACAGCGCAGCGCCGTCGCGTCGTCGGCCCGCCTCTGCCCTGGCACGCAGACTCAGATGAGCTTTGAGCCAACGTGCAATAGCGAAAGCCTCAGCAAGAAATAACCAAACTTCTTACTAATTTCTCATCCATTTTGTTCAGAAATATTCGATAACTTATCATAAACACATTCAAGTCCCTATATTTATTATCTTAGTTCACCACTATTTCATCTAAAACGTGGATTTTAGGAGCAACATTAGGAAACGTTCAACAGTACACATAGTAAAAGAAAATATATTTGCAACACCTTCGACAAATTCATTCTCGGATTGAACATATTTCATCCAATCACAATAATAATCATCTACTCCTAGAGTATTTCTCATACACACTTGACAACACTCTTATCATCATTCAAAATGACCGAGAAAATCGACCTGTCACTGGACGATATCATCAAGATCAACAAGAAGAAGGGCGGAGCGGGAAGACCTAGGCCCGGCGCCGTGAACCCAAAGGCAGCCAGAAGCAAAATCAGACCAAAGGCTCCACAATTGCAACAGTCGAAGCCGAGAGTCCAACAATCGAGAGAGAAGGATGGACCAGCAATGCTCCATATAGCTAATCTGCACTTCAATGTTTCGGACAAAGACCTGAGAGAGCTATTTGAAGAAGTAGGCCGTATTAAGAAGGCTGCTATCCATTATGATAAATCAGGCAGGAGTATCGGCACTGCTGAGGTTACCTTCTGGCAACGTGATCATGCCATTGCCGCCATCAAGGAATACAACCAAAGAATCCTAGATGGAAGACCGATGAATATCACTCTTGTTCCGACTCGTACAACCATAAGCACCGGCAACAATGCCAACAAGGGCATGGGTCTTAAGAAGGGCAGCGGTATCCAAAAGCGATCACCTCCTAAGGCAGCCTCGCGTTCTTCTGGCCGAAGCCCACGAAAGAATCTGCCTAACAAGGGACCACGTCGTCAGGGCAAACCAGGCAGGTCACATCCAAAGAAGGAGGTTTCTGCTGAAGAGCTCGACCGAGAATTAGAGGCATACACTAGCAGCAAGATGAACGTTGATTAGACACCGATCACTTCACAGTTATGAACGAGATTGGAAACAATCATTCAATGAATAATGATATTACTACGCGAAGAGGGCAGAAAGTATTGCGCGAAATTTCACTGGCCGTGTTCTTGGGATGGTGTTCGATTTCAGATTTAATAAATAACTGTATTCAGTTGCGCGCTTATAGTAACACAAGAATCAATCACCTTAAGCTCCTCATCAACAGTCTTGGAGAGCTGCTCAAGATTAACCCAAAAAAGTGGATTATCATGCTGGATGAGCGTTTTGTCTTGTAGGAGGAGATCCATGACAATGAGACCGCAATCGACCAGTGTTCTATTATGGCGAATGTCGCTCAATGAATTGCTTATGAAAGACATAAGAGATACCAGCCTGTGAGACATGGCGATGGCACTTTTGAGTTTGTCCCGTCTAATGAGCTCCCGTAGGATGAATATTACATCATCCGGCATCTCCTTTTGCTTGCTCAGTGCCAGCTTCAGCGCCTCGGAATGCTTGAATTGCCTAAGGAGCCTATCGAACTGGGTCTTGGACGATCTTATGCGTCTGAATCTAGGTATGACGACCGATTCATACAATCCGCCAACGTCCTCCAGTGCAACTGGTGTCCTCTTCTGCTTGATGGCCATCAACGTACGTTGGGTTGCGATAGGATCTTGATTCTCCGCAATGGACTCATGAATGTAGCGCGTAACCATGTTTGGTCCAAATATGCCTGATTGGAGTTTCTCGAGTTCGGCCATCTCATTGTTGGACTTTTTTATGAAATCCTTGAATCGTTTTACGTGAACATGATGATTATTGAAACCAACAGCCAGCAGTTTAGGATTGGCTGCAATACTCAGGATTTGTGCCTCATCATAATTGAATCTAGTCACATATTCATAATTGAAATCTAGCACATTCAAGTAACCGTCCAGAGCACCTGTCAGCAAATATTTGTTGCCATAGTTAGCAACGCATGTGATAGTTTTGTGATGTTTAGGAATTATGCTTGTTAGAGTTTTTCCTGCAATCATGTCGAATACGTGGAGCTTGTTGCCGCCAACACTGATGAGTAGGGTATCACTTCGAGTACAAAAACTCTCGACGGAGTGACCATGGTCATAGCCCATGACTGGCTTAAGGTCATCTACACGGGGATCCCAGAGCTTGACCATATTGTCGTATGAGCCGGATACAATTAGCTTGTCGATGATGCACCCACATCTAATATAGTCTTTGTGGAATGGTGCATTACTTGCTGTTGCGACTTTTGTTGGCAGTTTCGTGCTTATACCTGTGAGCAAGCTTGTTGAGGTGGATGGCGTAGATTCACCATAAGTCTTTAGCACTGCGCCTGAGCCGATATCCAGTATCTTCACGGTTTGATCGTCTGAGAAGGAGACTAGCTGATTGTCCATAAATACTACTCGATGTATTGGCGCTTTCAAGTCGAATATTCTTAATGGATTCTGATTATGTGATTCAAATACAAAAACTTTACCCTCCTCACTGCCACAGGCAATGAGCCGGCCATCATTCTTCCTAAAACATCCTCCATAGACTTGAAATTGAGTATTCGTCTTGTAGGTTCTCAAGCACTCCAAACTGTTGCTATCGTACATAGAAATTCGAGCCAGCGACGAAACTAGTAGCTCATTATAATGGTTGTCTGATGGATTATAGTCGATGTAGTCAATTGATCCAATGTCTCTGAACTGCTCGTCCTTTGTTAGTCTTGTTTCCCAGAAAGTTTTTTCTTTGTAGAAGGTTGGCGCCACTCTCACGAGTGGCACACTCATTGCATCTATATGATCCATGCTATGTTATTGTTTACTAGTGAGTCGAATAGTTTGATAATCTCAATGTAGATGCCCGATGAATAAATTAGACACCAATAAGCGTGGCGCGCATCGGATGTAAACACATGCGGCCTCGTGGATGCGAAATGCCGGGATCACGTGTGTAAGGCGCGTATCCAACTAATCCCGCCGGTTAGCGTGGTTGTAGGCTGCAAAAAGCTACAAATCGTACTCGTTTGTTGGTCGGACGCACGGTGTAGATATTTGTAGATTTTTTTTTAGGTTTTTGTAGAGAAATGTAGATATCTACAGAAAATCTACTAAGATTTTTGTAGCTATCTACAAGCGCCGATTTCTGCACTAGAGGCACCCAGGAAGCGCCAAAATGTTGCGCAATCTTGACAAGTGAGAGCGCAGTTGAGTGGCACAATAACCGGCGATTTACATTACGCGATTTACACGCAATTTTCTTCAGTATTTACAGAACTGCGAACGCTATCGACTAGTCAATGCCAGTAGTGTATAGCTGGACTGATTTCGGGTCGGATGGACTCCTCAATGTCGAAATTGGCCCACGGGAAGGTACCGAAAATGCAAAATTTTCAGTTCGAGTCGGTCTATGGGAAATCCTGTACTAATTTTGCACGCAAAATCCAACATATCGACATTTTACGAAAAATTTTTCTGAACTTTGGTCAACTTTTGTACACGATTTTCCAAAAAGCCGATATTTGGTTCCCGGGCGTTTTGGGCGATTTTGAGGGGGCCTCAAAATTTCTTGTCAGCTGACCCAAAGTTGTGACTTGCCCGAGGTGAGCGGGATCATATCAAGGACTATCTGTATCGGATGGCCGATGAAAATTTTTTGGGCCCCCTCAAAATCGCCCAAAACGCCTGGGGACCAAAGATCGGCCCTATGGAAAATCATGTACAAAAGTCGGCCAAAGTCGAGAAAATTTTTTCGTAAGATGTCAATATGTTGGATTTTCGACTGATTTTCTGATCTCAGGTTTCATAACAACATATGTAATGGTTGTGAAACGAGTTTATTTCAACAATTTAGTCGCTTGGGTGTGCGCTATTGTGCGCAGATTTCTACGTCTAGCGCCTCTATATTTATTGTGGTTTTGGTTTGGCAAATACGGATTAAAGCACACAAGTAGCGGGCCGATTTGGGACTATGGAACTAACAATATGACCCTACGAGCAATCTGTCAACGCGAGTCATTTATTTATCCCCTGACGCTGACCTCAAAACTTCATCCCATTCACGACGAGTGCATCATGCCATCCTGGTATGTCTCGAGTGATTTTCAATTCCATTTAATCACACCTATTTTGCTAACACTACTACACAGAGCCCCCACATAGGGTTGGCTGGTCTCACTCGGAGCTATTGGGGCGTGCATTGCGCTACGTTTTCATAAATACCTAACGGATTCGCGAGTGTAACATTTAGATCTAGTAAGGCCACGCTTCGATACGTACATGCGCAACAGCTTGGATATGCATGAAACTTACATTTATCCCCACTATCGCATTGCCAGCTATCTGATCGGCGTACTAGCAGGTCACTATGCTTACATGGTTTTGAGCGGACAGTGGCGATCGCTGATGTACTACGATATACGCGCGACCTATGCAGCGGGCGGCAAGTCAAGAGCAGACAATGAGAATGCCCGGGTCAAAAAAAGGACAAATCTAATACGCCTCTTAGTTTGGACAGTCAGTGTTACAACATTGATCATTTTGTCGTGCATTAACAACATTCTCTCAAACTTTCCTCCCGCTATCGAGCCGTTTATTAGATACATCACATCGTTCGTCTATTCGATAGGTCACTCGGTAGCCAGCTTAAGCATAGGCTTGTTCCTAATCACCATGATGTTAGGTCAATTTTCCTCTTTTAAGCGCTCAACGTCGTGGCCATTCTGGACAGTTTTATCGCGCGTTGGCTTTATCGTCTTCCTAGCCCAGAATGAGATAATCTTTTGGTTTGCTCAGAGAGGAGATCGAACCAACGAATATTGGAGCTATCGAAAGATTTCCTCTGCGTATGCGCTACACTCTACCCAATCTCGACCATCTTGACAATTGTGTTCAAGCTGCCAATCGCACAGCTGGAGCGAAATTTTGTCGCGCCTCTATTCCAGAGGGGTGCATAAATATCTCTGATTAATAATCAGACGTCTACACTATAAAATCTACAAAAATAAAAACTCACTAGTGGGTTGTAATGATGAGTAGTGAGCTAATGTAACTGTTTAAAGTTCGAGTCACACGCGAGGTATGGTGAGATGGAGCATCGTTCATCGTGTCATTTTAAGTTGATTTGATGATTCATCCAAGGCGCGTATGATCAATTGATCAATTGGTTTCACAATTGGTGGAAAACTAACAATGATTCTAGTCACCCGTTAAATACCTGTTTATGAAGCCAATCCGGGTACACGATCCAACAATACAGATGCAATTTTAACTGGCTAATGGGCGGTGTGACCGGCCGACGCGTTAAGCGAGAAATGTTTGGTACATCGCTCAGGTCGAAATACTGAAGAGGGGACGCGGACAAGCTGGTCAAGCTGGCACTGGTCATTGCAATTCGATGCAAGGCATTTATTGGGTAGCTGTATCGTTATGCTCATGAAGATTGGCCTCCAAGCAGGTGGTATAGTCTTGGGCCCTGCGACTGGTGCTCGTTGACACAAAATATTCAAAACTCGCGCGCAAGCCAATGGCGATGTTGCTATTGCGCAACATAATTGAGGTCGATTGAACGTGTCGCCGGCCGGATGAGCAGGCTCATGAAGTGCCGTCAAAATGACGGCCCGCTCGATATCCGGCCAAATACACAAGTCACGCTCATCAGCAAGACCTAGATCCTTGCGCTTTATGCATGGTGCCAATTCGCACTTTGCTCCATCAGGCAGGCGAACGCACGATCTGTCACCCTTTCAGCGAGCACTATGTATGTATGTGTGTGTGTGTGTGTGTGTGTGTGTGTGTGTGTGTGTGTGTGTGTGTGTGTGTGTGTGTGTGTGTATGTGTCTAGGCACTTTGATTAAATGGATTGGCATGATCAAATCGAGGCCGTAGCGAGCGCGCACGCTCTAAGCTCGCTCACTTTGGCTGGCCTCGGAGAGCTTTCGCTCGCCTGCGAGAGTGTGGCCCCTGATTAACTTTTTGCGCTTAGCCCCGAAGCCGCTCGCCTCATCCGCGCCCATTTGACCTCTCAATCTATGTGCCAGCTTGACGGGGCCAAGCGGCCGCCGAGTGACACGATGATGTGTCAAGTCGAGGCAATCGCCGCCCAGTTGATTACCTGCGCCCACACGCCGTCCGCACGGAATATGCGCGCGTGTTGGCGAGAGAGCGAGCGATCGTACGAGTTGGGCGAAGTGACCCGTACGCGCTTGCCCGAGTGTGTGCTCACTTGTGGTGGACGTTCGCCGTGAGTTATGTGAATGAGGTCGGCCTAGTTGGATGCGTTTCGCGTGTTATCTGAAGCATGAGAGTTCTCCAGGGCCGGGCGTGAGCCCAACTCGAGAGCAAGAGTCACTAGCAAGCGCAAAGTTGCCAAGTTGTCTGCGAATTCCATGCCATTGCCCGATCGCCCGTTGGCAAGAAACTCAAACAGCTGGACTAGCCAGCTTGCAAACCGGTGCAAACGCGCGACAAGCGGGCGCACAAATAGTCAGGCGCGCGCCGAGCTCTATCGCTTGCACGCGCGCTGGATTGGTGTAACTCAAATTTCATGGAAAAGCGCTCGCGATTGGTGCGCGCGCTTGCAGACACGCGCACGAGCCCTATGTGGTGCACGAGCAGGCGCGCAAGTCAGACTAACGGCGAATCTTCATTATTGCCAGGAACGCCGCCAACGACCAACTATCGCTGCCAGCTGGAAACTTTTGTGCTAGCGAAGAGGCCGGCTTGGCTGGCTGCACTCAATAATAACGGTGCGGTGCGCAACAATAACGAGAGATGGCTCAGCTTGTTTGCCGCGAATCCGCCCCTGGATGATACGAGTTGGGTCGTATGAAACAAAACTCCAGGACGCCCGTGCTCGCATTGATTGTCATTAGGCTTGGTGAGTGAACGAGTGCGAGCGAGCGAGCGAGCGAGTGAGTTTCATTTCATTGGCGAACAACCGGAGCGAGACTAGCCGTCCGTCGGCGCGCTAGCTAGACACGGACGAAGCAGCTGGCCAACTGGGCTCGCTTGCGCGCGTAAGTAAATCCGCAAAGCACGAACTGGGCGAAGTTGCGCCTGAGGGCGGTGGCTGCAGCGGCGAGTTACTCACACTCCTGGCTCACAGGAATTGGTCTCGGCTCCTTGCTCGAGACCAGAGTGAGATCGAATTCCAGAGAATTCCCGTCTAGTCTGATCTCCTGGACGAGCGAATATCAAACACGTAAACACGTCTGGTCTACAACTAGAATCTTGACGCCCGTCGTGGGCGTCAAGATTCTCGTCGCCGAGCGTCGGCCAGGCCCGTAGGCGGTAATCTTCTAGGACGTGGCGCTTTATTCATAGAGGCTCGTTGCTCGAATGCACTGCGCGAAAGCACTCGCGTAAAGTTCAGACGTGCTTGCTGGCCCGTCCGTTCACCCAGTTCCTTGAATCGAGTGATATCCAATCGATTTGGTGGCAGATCGATTTGGCATCAGCGGCAAGCAAATGCCTCAGGGCGCTGTCTCAGGCACATAGCCACAACACAAAGACACGCTTGCTGGGCTCCCGAGGACCACTTGAGCGGCTTTAGTTGGCCATACGTTGTTTTTGCTGAAAACAGAGACTTCCCATTCGGCAAGCCAGCCTCTCATCATGGTGAGCCCTGAAGATGATGAATGACACCCGAGAGACTAGCGAGTGAGCTGGCGCGATATGCGTGGGCGGCTGCGCCACGAAATGAAAAGCGATATCATAATTTCGGTTCTCATTCGCTCTTGGCCTCGTCTCGTGCTGTAATCATTGGCCGGTGATCACGGGCCAACAAAATCTTCTTTCTATTGATGAGAGATAGAAGATTTTGCATAGTTTCCATGCGTACACTAAATCGCAATCAATCGCAAACCCCAGGCGCACAGAGATCACACTTTACCATGAGCCCCGACGCTTGGCTCTGGACGACGTCGAAAGCCAAGATGAAAATGTCCTTTTTCTTCAATTTGTATAACTCTTTCAAGAACTTTCTCTTTGCAAAGCTCGCGCGTTGGTAATGAGCAATTATTGAGCTTGATTTCGTTCCTGCATCGTAAAGAAGTCCTGCAGTTAGTGTGCGCATTGTCGTTAATCCGCCGCAGGGCGAAGCTCACAGGTAGCTGACTAGTTGACGAAAGGTCTCGGTGTCTTTATTGTCATCCTCGACATCCTAATTGACACTGTTCGCGCGAATCAGATTGCGAGCACAAGATGGACGAGCTTGGAGTGCAAGATTATGGCATTATATTGGGGAAGGGGAGGGGGCGGGGGCGTGGACGCGCTTGCCGACCCAATGAATGAGCAGCGACTCGAGGAGCGTCCGCAATCCCCGCGATCAATGGATCACATTCTTTGCTACGTATGTTGTCACAATATTGAGCGTGCCAGCAGATATCGGTGTCAAAAAGTGGGGATACAATGGCAACTGGCAGCGAGGTGAGTGTGTTGGCCAGCCGGATGTGATGCGACCCGTGGCTGGCTCTCGTATCAGCCTTCTGCTAACCAAAAGAGGAATCGGATCTTTACTCGCCCAAAGAGTCGCCAATGATTACGCGTGAATTATGTGTCTGCTGCTGCTACTCCAAGGCGCGCCGAACTCGAAACTCTTTTATTTGAACTACCAGAGTGCAGTTGGAGTGAGAGTTTGCTTCACGGTCGAAAGTATTGGGAGAGCAGCGTCGCGCTATTGGGCGCCAAATTTCTAGTAGCCTCGGTGGCATCGCGATCAAATAGTTCAAATTTTTGTGTGCCATCGAAATGATTGGTGCACGATTTGTGGAGAAAATTGGTTTTTGCGGCGAGAAAAGCCGTGGCCGGCTCCACAACCGCCGCTGCTGCTGCTGCTGCTGCTGACGACGCGAGAAGTAGGCGTGCCAGGCCGGGCCACATCTCTCATTCATATGCCATTTGGGATTGTGCCCGATGATCGCCAAATAGTGTCACCGGCTAAGCTGATCGACAAGCGCCACCTGCTCGGCAAGCTGGCAAGATTGCGTGAGCGCGCAACCCGCCCGACTGCTCAAAGTCGCTCCTTCCCCGCCCTCTTAATCGATCGCTAATGACTGTGTACGACCGCCAACGCCAAGCGAGTCCATGAAACACAAATTCTCAGTCTCTGATAGTTTTGGCCTACGATGGGGCCGTCTCGTTAATGATCTGTCGTATGGCGCGCGTTAGTGTGTTTTATGGTTCGGCGCGACGACAAATCGCGTACGACACACGCACGCCGCGGCCGCGACACGGAGCGCGCAAACAAACACGATCGCTCCGAGTGCCCCTGACTAGGCGCTGCTAGCGATTCGCTCGGTGGCTCCTGGAATTTTCATTAAAACAACGAAACGTTCCTTTTAGCTCACTGTCTGGTCGCGTCGGGCGCCAGAGGCAAATCTCGGTGGGTTTGCGCGAGCAACACTGGGGCTAGCACGTCGCTCTGACCGACCCCCGCGCGATTCATGTGTACACAAATAGTTTTTAATGAGACCGCACAAACGCACGAGTCTCGCGCGCGTGTAGGGCAGTTGCTCGCTCACGCCAGCGAGAACGCCAACCGTGCACAAACAAAGGACAGCGCCGCGCGTAAAGATAGAGCGAGCATTCGATTGCATTGGCGCGAGACGCCATTGGGCGCCGCGCGAGTAGAATAGACCACACTCTGGTTGCGTCTAATCTTTCATTTGGCACGCCCAACACACAGGGGCCACCCGAGCCGAGAAAATAACTACTAGTCGCGCGGCGCGCAAACGAGAACAGGCACGCTCGTTCGTTGTTAGGCCGGCCGGCCGGCCGGGCGCGCGAACTGACGAACGCTACTTGTTAGCCCGCTGGCGCCTGTCTAGTGCTCGCCATCGTCACACAGCCGCCATCGATGTTTCGCACACACCAAGTTGTACTCTTTGCGAGCGTCCATTGGGTCGGGCTAGTTTGTTTGCGTTTGCGTAATCGCAGCTCGCCCGCGCGCGAGAGTTACTTGCGTCCGCCGCCGAGATTAGTTTGCCCAGCGAGCGGCCAGACAGAGCTCGATCGGTTGAGCGCCTCGCTACTGCTGCTGCTTCTGCTGCCACCAACACCACTGTCGAGAATGGACGCGCGCCCTACAATTCGATTACTTCCGTTTGTTTGATCCAGTTTCGGGCTAGCGGGGCCGGGCTTAGAGGAGCAAAACGAGGCCAGTCCCAATTTCAATCGGCCGAATTCGAATTGGAGGCGCGCCACTTGGCCCGCTCGCTCGCTCACTCGACCCACTTGCTCGCTGTTGTTGGCCAAGCAAACCGTGAGACAAACCCGCCAACGCTCTCGCCCAGATACACGGCCTCAATCTTGGCTCGCTCTGTGCACACTTGCGCCCTTACTGGTCATCTTGGATCGTCGAGTGGGAGGTTCGCGTGCGCGAGACTAGACGTACGCAAGTGGCCTGCGCTGCTTGCCCGTTTAGAATTGAGGCCACACGCAAATGGCTTGTGTCGTGACTCGCGTCGGCAACCCCCCACACACACACACACACACACACACACACACACACACACACACACACACAAAAGGCGAAACAATCGTCTCGTCGGCATCGAGTTCGCCTCTTTTACGCACACTGGCCAACTTGATGGCAAAAAAGAGTCGTCCCATCTCATTTGCGCGCACTGCCTGTCTTGCACGTCGGCGGGCGCGCACGTCCGCCCGCTTGCCCAACTCATGGCCCCATTCCGTGGGATGACAGCACGTTTGCGCACGTTTTTTTCCACGCGCGCGTCTTATGAAAACACCCGCGCACACGCGTCCTTTTTGGAGATCAGCTTGCTTTGTGCTCGTGGCTCGAGTTGGCGGCTCTCGTTATTATTATTATCTGTTGCGAGTGCACGGGCGTACAGGCAGAAGTTGGCGACGCCCAGCTACGAAGCGCCCAGCCACTTGAAGTTGAGAAAGCTTTCGCCTGGTTGATGTCGAATCTTAGACGAGATTGCCAAGTTTGTCTTTCGCGCGCGCAAAGTTGTCCGCGGACGACTTTTCAAACTTTCAAACCCGCAAGAGCATTGCTCGCTTGATGCCCAGGCGAGCGAAAATGGAGAAAAATCTTGGGTCCACTTGAGTCAAGGGGGGTCGAGTTTAGATTTGAGATGGCGCCTAGCGAGCAGGCGATCCGCGCCGTGAAACTATCAACACTAATAGCCAGCCCTCTCTCTCTCTCTCTCTCTCTCTCTCTCTCTCTCTCTCTCTCTCTCTCTCTCTCTCTCTCTCTCTCTCTCTCTCTCTCTCTCTCTCTCTCTCTCTCTCGGAAAACATTAGTCAAATGATGATCACGAAACCAATCTTGATTTCAGTTATGACACAATCAACTACTTGTCAGGCCTCTCCACTAGAGGTCGAGATTTGTTGACGCTCGAGAATCGAGTTAGCCTTGATGCATATTGCCGCTCCATCAGCCGCCTTCGATTCAGACCAATCTAAAGTTCCATTAGCTGCAATCAATCTGTAGCCATTCATCTCGACTGGATATCATGTCATCTATTTATGACCCAGATATCAGCAAGATATTGGCCCAGCCAGCAGCCCGTCGTTATATCTCCATGATGGGCAACAAGACTTGATGGGTTGATCGTATGCACAAGTAGCTCGGGACAATCTTCTTCTGTCGACTGGCAAAAATTATTGACTCTGAGTGATTCAGCGAGCAGCCTCTGAATGAACCAGGGAGGTTGCCGTGCATGGAGTGCAAAGAATGCGTCGCAAACAGCGCACCGGCATATGCTAGCCCTGAAGATTTGCGCTAGCTTGCAGGTCTCACGCGCAAATGATGTTTCGCTGTGGCGAGAGATATCGCCGTTCAATCTTCGCTGACGCGAGCAACTTGACAACGGCGCTCGATTTTACAAGACGCGCCCGTCTATTTGTTCCTTGTCAAGCGTGGCTGGGCGAACGAGCCGAGCAGGACGGCCAGAGCTCAATTTGTGTGCGTGTCCGCCGGCCCGCTCGAGCAAATTCCATAGCGCGCACATTTCGAGCAGCGGGCACACACAACTCGCGCGGCATCTGGCCGGTGACGAGACGCGGCGCGGTCGCGCGAGTCTGGCGCACAAAGGGTGTGCACCAGTGTCTGCGATGCGTGCACCACCACCGCCGCCGCCGTCGCCGCTATCGCTGCAGTGGTGCACACGAGTGGCCTGAATTGCATTGCCCGCCTCGGCTCTTTACGATTCATCATTTCGCGAACTCAGACGCTCTCGTCTTTGTTCGCATCCGGCCCCTCGTCGCGATCTCGTTGCGAGCCGGCCGGCCGGTGGGGCCGAACGAAGATGAAATATTCTCGAGCTTGGTTGGTCTCCCAACAAGGGGAGTTACGAGCACATCACGCTGGCGGGCCTAATCTAGATGGAAGAGCCTCGAGGGAGAGGGCGCCGTTGCCGCCTGCTGCACGCGAACAGTGCGGGCCGTTCACTCCGCGAGCTCGCAAGCAAACTTCTCCTTTGCGCTTAGCACGCACAACTCTGCCTCCTCCTCTGGTGCGCTGCGGCTTGCGCTTGCACGAGCTTCGCGCGCGCACTTCACCGCGTGCACCGCGCCACCGGCAATCTAGCGACTTTTGCGCCGACGCGTTCGGCATTGCTCGCTTGTGCTGTCTACCGCCCGATGGCTCGACGCAAGGATGGGGAAAAGGCCAACTCGCACTGCCGCCCGAAGTGAGCAGACACGCGGGCGTGGCGGGTGGCTGGGTGGGTGGGAGGGGGGACAGCGACATTCCTCTCCGTTCGAGCTTGGCGGCGGCGGCGGTGGCGAACAAGCTCACGCGCCTGGCAGAACAAGTGCTCGCCTGCTTGGCTTGTCGCTCACTTCTGCTGCGCGTCGGGCCAGCACGAGTTGCCAGAGTTGGTGTGCGAGCGCGGACGCTTGCTGGAAACAAAGTGTAATAGTACGGGGCGATTGCTAGGCGCGGGTGAGCGAGCGAGCGAGCGAGCGAGCGGGTGAACGTGTGGAGAGTTATATAGAACGAGGCGGTGTGGCGAGCAAGATCGAGAGACGACAACGCAGGGGCTTGGGGCTCGTTCAGCGTCGAGCTGGTCTACTTGTCGAGGCAGTCGAGTTCAGTATTGATCTTGAGCTCGGCGAGCTCAAAACACCAAAGCGCCAAGTTTAGTCTTTTTATCATCTCTAGACTTTTTTTTATATTTCGGAATCTTTTCTGAGAACGACAAGTAGTGCGCCGGGCTTGTAGTAAGATATCACAGAGCGAGAATAATATTAGATTCTCATGTGAAGATATCAAGCTAATTGAGTTGGCTGGTGTGGGCTCGAGCTAGTTTGTAGGTGCCGACATACAGTTGAGCCAGCTGGATGGGCGTTACGAGAGTTTAGAGATTGAGAGATTGAAGAAGCCAGCAAGTTGCATGAAGAGATTATAGTTCGCGTTTAAAGAACGCGATGAAGCACAACACAATAGACAATTTATACGTCCAAAAGAACTTATCATTCCGCTGTCCAGATGGCCATTCTAAACATATTTGGACGGAGAACTTGATAAGTTTTTGCGGATTGTAACTCGTCGAGAATCGAATTGTGCGATCTAGTGGCAGCACAATTCAACCTGCGACGCATCTCCTTCGCCAACTAAAGAGGGCCAAATAATAAAGCTGCATCCACAGCAGGCCAGTAGTCCTTCCCTCTTGGTGCAAAAATGGATAAAACAAGAAAGATAGAGATCATTGCTGGGTCCAGTCAAGATATCGAACCAGCGAGCACCTTGTCTGCATCCGCGAAGCACGCGCTTTCCTCTCCCCCTCTCGACCCTGCGTCTATTCTAACCTCTATCTCTCTCTCTCTCTCTCTCTCTCTTTCTATTTCTATCATAATTATTTCTCTGATTCGTAGCGACCAAATTTCACTTGGAGCACGTTTTGCTAAAAAATTAAAGATTTGAATATAAAGTTAGTTTCGAAATTTTCTATTTTGCGCACGCAGAGAAAGCATATGGGCGCCTCTTCATACAGCTGAACTGGATGGCGATGGTGACACGAAAACTTGTTTGACTTTTTGCCGCTAGGTGTCGCCAGCCGCACAACCCCAGCCGACGACACAACGTATCATTTATTCATATTTTCTCCGGGCTCGAGTCCCTCCTGTGTCTGCATCGACTCGGTTGATCGATCTGTGTCGCATAATACTAGTAAGTTGCAAATCGCGCCTATCCACGGCTGAGGCTACGACCACGACTCTTGCTGTGCTCGCTAGTTTGATAATCGCCGCCATCTACTTGCGCCCTTTGTCCTGGATACTCTTCATCAATCGCTAGATGTAACTCCGATGGCGGATTGATAGCCTGGAAACCGGGCGAACCCGCTTGCTGATCGGTGGGCGCCGACTGGCGCGAGCGTGAACTCGGCCGCGGCTCCTCCGTCGGTGAAATGGGTATAACCACCTGCTCCTGCCACTGCTGAATTGGTGTAGGCCTCGATCGCTTACGGCACGTGACCTTATGCAATTGTTGTCTTGCTGGCGGCAAGACAACAATTGCGTTATTTGCGAGACCGTGAGCCTCGAATTGTATCGAGTTGCTCGATCTTGACTGGTTGTGGTGCGAACGCTGCTGCCAAACATTCTCATTAACGTCCAGATTGTGCGCCTCGCTTTGGCCCTCAAGATCGTAGTCGGAATGGGCGGCCGTGGCGACGGGCGAGCGAACATAATGAGGCTCTCGCAATGAGCGGCTACGTCGCAAGTGATCGGGACATTCTGGTTGCAGGTGACAACTAACATTAGGGCGATCTGGACTTGCGCCCACGACGCGCGGCGCGCCCCGGATCGGGCTGTCCGCCGAGGTCGTGTCCGAGCCCGAGACGCCGTCGGGTTGGACCGGCGGATTTTTGCGCTCAATCATGGCGGTCGTCATGTTTGTGTGCCTAAGCGTGCCGCTAATCGTAGTGGCATCACTCGAGGTGAGCGGTGCCTCCGGTTGGTTTGTTGCGGATGCGCGACCTGAGCGCCACCTATCGGGCTCATGGCAAAGCTGGAGCGCCAGTCGTCGGGCAATCGTCGCGAGCTTCGCCCGTGAGCGTCGAGCACCCGAATGAACGCGCTTGGCCCAGGGGCAACGCGAGCGGCCTCTGGTCGTGATTGTGGCAACCCGCCATTGAGAGTTGATGTCGACTATGTTGCTGGTGCATTGCAGACTCGCCACCTGGTTGCGGGTAAACACTCCCGCCGCTGCCGCCGCCGCCACCGCCGCCGCGAGGTCCACCCGCACTTGAACCGCCCGATGTTGTGACGGCCGCATTCTGATTGATGGCGCAGGTGGTCACGATGCTGCTGCTGCTCATACTAGATTGTTGGTTGGCAAGCGAGGCACAATTGGTGGCGTCGGTGTTTGGACTTGGCCGGGCTGCTGCCGGTGCGAGCCTCACCGGGGCACTCGAGGGATGGCAATGATGACAAAGGCACCGATTTGGAGCGACGAGCGCGCCGCACGGAGCCCGTCTAATGGCCGTGTGCTGGTACTCGCAACAGACGTCGCCTGCCTTCATCATCAAACCATAACCACTGGCGGCTAGACGCAATGGGCGTGCCTGCGACGAGACCCGAGAGGCGCGGTCACATATGGGCTCCATTGTCAGGCTGCTCGGGGCGCCCCTCTGGCACGGCCACGCCGCCGTTGCCCGCCGGAACGTCCTGTTGCGGGTCGAGGACGAGCTACAGGCACGCCTCTGGTGGCTGACCAGGGGCGGGTTGATACGGCCGCTGGGTTTGGGCACGTCGTCGTCGTCATCGTCATCATTGTTGTCGCTAACGTTCAAACTGTCGTCCGTGCGGCTGGCCAATTTATTTAGCCCGCCGTCTCGTTGTTGATTATCTTGCCTGGCGCTCGCTGTTATGGCCGCCGTTATGGTTCGTCTTAGCGAGGCTCTGCCACGCCCTCTCGTCAATTTCTCCCGCGGCTCGCTCTCGCGTCCGCCCAGGGCCGACAGTCGCTCCTCGGCGACGGCCCGAATGCGCGCCTCGGCATTGGGATAGTCTTTCAGGACGTCCCACAAATCCTGTTTGCTCAAACAGAACAGGTCCGAGTAGCCGACCGAGCGCACCGAGGCCGTGCGCTTGTTGCCCGCCGTGCCCACGTTTAGCACGGCTATCTCGCCAAAGTAGGAGCCCGCCCGGAAGGTGGCAACAACCGTTTGGCCCTCATTGGTCACCACCTCGAGTATGCCCCGGCTCACGATGTACATCTCGTGGCCCGCCTCGTCCTTGCGGCAAACGTAATCGCCCGGGCTGAACAGTACAGGTTTGAGGCGCAGCACTAGCTCGCGTAGGAAACCCGCCTCGGTCGCTTGGAATATGTCCACTCGCTTGAGTGTGTCCAGGTTGACATGGATGGCAATCTCGGCCTTGAGCCTATCGGGTAAGCACGCAACCGAGCGCTCCTCGTCGCTAGACTTTTGCGAGATCCACAAGTAATCGAACCTGCGTGAGTGTGCATTAGCGCGAGCAAGCAAGCAAGCGAACGAGCATTGCGAGAGCAAGTTAGCAAGAGCGAGAGAGAGAGAGAATATATATAGCATTCGCGCATATGCTTTTTCTCTGAGCCCTGAGCCCTGAGAGGGCGCGCTCCCAGTTGATTAGCAAGAGGGGCCAGATTAGCAAATAGAGAACCTAACTCTATGTCCCTCTCCCCCACCCCTTTACTCTACCCTAAGCTAATCTCTGCGCCCACCTGTCTAGTCGGCGCGCAAACTTACCATCTGATCACCTTGCGCTGCAGGTCGTCCGAGACCCGTCGAGTGCGCATGAACGTCTTGACCGCGTCGAGTCGGGCTGTCGTGAGGTTGGTTTCGGTCAAATTAGTTGGCGAGCTTGAGTAAATGGCGAACGGAACAGGTTTTGTAGGTTGCTCGCAATGGTTGTTGTGTGCGCGCCGCACGCGACAGGCAAATCCCGTCCGCCGGGCTCGTCAATAATGATATGAGCATCGGCGGACGGCAAGATTAACTTGTCAATCAGTCGGGCCCACACGAGCGCATTCTCGTACCAGGCCGAATCAGCGAGCGACCGAACTAGCTCAAGCGCGCGGCTTGGCCGGGCGGCGGGCCCAGCAGCACTCAGTGGTTTGTTGATTAGTTTGGTGCGCGGTGCTTGACTCACCTTGAAACTCTTTGCGCGCGGCGCTGACATTCGTGACAATGTTGGCCACGTGACCGAGGACAGACGCAAATAGGAAGAGGCCAAAGAAGAGTTCGACTATCACAAAAATGTACTCGCTGTGTACCTGCGGTCTTGGCAGGCCACCGATGATTGTCAGGGCCTATCGCCTCGATTGGTTTGTAATTTGAAGCGAACAGATTGAGTAGGTTAATTTAAGGTTGACAATTGTGTTTTAGTTTTCAGTTGAGGCCTTAATTTCATCTCGTTCGGAGGACAATTGCGGACAACCGGCGCATTGTGTGAAAAAATTGTGCGACAGAAACTTACCAGCGTGGACCAGTAGAAGGCATGTAGGTATTTGCACGAAATATCTTCGCACTTAATGTCGTTTATCTTAAACAAGGTTTTAACATCAATTATATCTGTGAATGTATATACGATTGTTATTAGATTATTTGCTCATTAAAAAATTACAAATCAGTTTAATCTAAAACTAATCGCGCATATTGATACTCACTTTTCTCCGAGATCATATTGAAGATGCAGGCGTTCCAATGGAATATCACCAGAATGTAATGGACCAATGTGAATGTTCTGAAGACATTTGGATAATTTGTGTGCCGTTCGGTGCGATCAACAAATGACCAAAATTTGTGAATTTTGATCAGACGATTGCAGCGCAATATTGAGCTAAAGCCGAAACTTAAATAGAGAATGTCGAAGGGCAACAGGCATGAGGAGTCAAGATAGAATAGAGTACTATCCTTATAATGGGCCCTAATTTTGATTTTGTCGCGCTGGAGTACACCGTCCTCTAAGTAGCCCGTTCTGATCATGACAAGAATATCGAGCAGATAGATCAAGTCTGCTGTGTAATCGAAGGCAAACCAAACGTAAATTGTGCTGGAGTCGATCTCGCTAAAGGCAACTCGGTATGAGAGGGACCAGAAGTTGTAAAGGAAGGCCAGGCTGACGATGGCCGACCACCAGTAGCACTTTGAGTCCGAGGGATTGAAGAATATGCCCGATCGCTTGCGAGTGGTCCGGAGCGGTTTCTGTTTTTTAACATTGTCATTGTTATTGTCGATCGGTTCCTGTTGATTGCTGTCCATTCTTATGGCGACCGCATTGTTGATTTCGTTATCCGCTTGACGTCTTGAGATTGGCAACTCTATGGATGCCAACCCGGAGCTTGACGACAACCTCTGGTCCTCTCCCTCATTAGCACCAGCTGTCGCAATGATCTTGGACTCTGTTAATCTCTTGCACGCTGTCTCATAAGGCGCAACCCCAGCTGCAGGAATGCTCATGAACGGCTTCACACCGTTTTGATCCTTGGCGCCGCCGCCGCCGCCGGCCCCGACACCTCCGCCAACCTGCAAACTCTCACCTATCACGCTCTCGCTATCACTTGTTTCTTGTCTGGGCCCACTCTCGTTGTCTACTTGCAGCGGCTGTATTCTTGCCATTGGCATGCCGAGCAACTCTAACTGCGCAACTTGCGCGCTTGAATTCATGGGGCGCTGAGCGGCGACCAGATACTAGAGCACTTGTGTGGCATCACTGCCGCCGCTACTGCTGCTGCTGCTGCTCTCCCACTTTCTTACTTTCGTCTTTGGTTCTTGGTCGTCACAATTGCCGAGCGCAAACTCCTGATACCTGAACACCTACACGCGCACACGAACAGGATGAATTTTCGTTTGTGACACGCTTAGGCGCGAGTGTGAATGGATTGCAAAACTTGAGGCTCTCCGGAGATCTCTCAATTGCTCGTTTAGAAAAACATGTGCTGGCGACAAATGTTTGGACTGTTTATCTTTCTCGCCCTCTCACTTGAGCGCGCGATATGTGTTCTGCTCTTTGTCGAGATGAAATGCAGCGCGCTATGGCGGCGCCTCGTGTTGTGCGGCGAGAGACCTCTTGAGCATTCAATTCGAAAATCATATGCAAGGGGAGCGGCGCGACAGTTTTTTTTTTGAGCGAGCCACATCCAGCTCACAAGCCGCAGCAAGCGCAATAGACGGACGCGGATGATGGAGTTGTGAAGCCGAGCCGGACGCCTAGACGCCGCGCTGACTTGATGAGCTAACTTCTTGACTTCTCCTCTTCCCCGTGCTTATCCCCCCCGCCCTCTTTGTACTTTTAGTCCAACCTTTGCTAGAAACGACACACTTCGCGCACAATTCTCACACCGGGCTTTGTCTCTCGTGCCCGCGCGCGCGCGCGCGCGCCACTACATCTAATGATGAGCAACTGGCTTCACACAGACGCTGGCGGCCCACAACGGCGCCCCAAGTATCGCCTCGTGCGTCTGGAGCAAGTTTGTCTGGCTGCTTGTCTTGCACACAGTTTCTCGCTTCGCCTCGTACGCACTTCCTGATCACTTACTGTTCATGCTGATGCGCGCTTTGACAATGAATCATTTTTGTCGATCCATCCAGCACTCGCTAACGGGCCCACTCTTGGACTTGAAAGTGCGCTGCCGCCGTTGCGTCCAACTCTCAATCCTAAAGACAACTAATCTCACTCGCGGTCAACCGCCGGCGTTCTTCGCTGCGCTTTGTTCGCCTGGCTACTCGCGCGCACGCAACGTTTGGGCCTCTCAAAAATGGACGCGTACTGAACCAAGTGTAAGCCAGTTTGGCGAGACTGGCCACAAGGCGACATTGAAGACAAAAACAACGGCAGCGGGGCGACTTTTTCAGCCAGAGGAATGTCTAGAAGAGAGGAGGGGCGAGTTGGAGAAATCAACATTTGAGACGAGCAGAATCAGTGCGCACAACTTTGAATTTGAGCCCCTCAATGTGTATGTGTGTGTGTGTGTGTGTGTGTGTGCCTGTTGGCAGACACGCGCGCGATGCTGCACATAGCCCCACTTGCGACTTGCGCGTCCTGCTCGACAGCGCGCGCGCGCTGCTCTGGTGAGTGTGGGCCTGTGCGCAGTTGTTTGCTTGCTCGCGCAGGGCAACCGCAGCACTCGCCGAGCGGCAGACACTCGAACGCGCGCGCGGTGATCCCGGCAAAGATGCTCGCCAAGATTAAGGGGCGCACGACACGCACACACGACCAACGGCCACTGCCGGCCCATTTCAGTGTCGCTTGGCGGCGACATTCTCTGACAGACGCCCCACCAGGAGTCGAAGGAAAAGACAACTCTGCTTGTTAGCGATGCCGAACGAACGCGCGTTTGTCGCTCGTTGGCACGAGAATGTGAGGAGAGAGAGAGAGAGAGAGAGAGAGAGAGAGAGAGAGAGAGAGAGAGAGAGAGAGAGAGAGAGAGAGAGAGAGAGAGAGAGAGAGAGAGGACACGACGAGACAAGGCCGCTGATTCTGCTACGCCGAGATCTAGATGACCGACATTAATTTATGCCAAAGCGTGTGCTAGGTCAAAGTTGTGCTCTCAGAAGACGTAGACAGGCCCCAGGGGGTAGAGCAGCACGCCGGGACTAGTGCAATTGGTTGGCAGCGCGACGGGTTTCCCGCCCGACGCCCGTCTCCCAGTGTCAGTGCCCTATGCGCGAGTGAGTCCATTGATTGGCTGGCCGATAATTGTTTCGAGACAAACGAAAAGGGCCGGATCAGTAGGGAAAAGTTTAAATGCCTAATGAAGTTGACCCACAAGTTCAGTCGGAGGGTCCTCGGGCCGCCCGAGGCGCCCAAGGTCCACGAAGAGCCAACGGGCCGGAGTTTTTCAGAATCCGCTCAAGGTCGATCACGCGCGAATGAGTTGGTGTCTTCAAGCAGCGCGCACAGTCCACGCAGCATGAGCTCCCCCAACCTGCGCATTTTTCGCGCATATTTCCTTGGGCCATTTGCTCGCGCCGGGGCCGTGCGCGCGCGCATCTCAACCCGCGCTCAAAGTTTCATCGTGTCCGGTCGCGCCCGACAACGGCATCATGGCTTGCGCGGACGCAAAAAGTCCATCGCAAGATGGGGCCAGCGCCAACGAGATGACAAGAGTGCGCTTTGAGTAACTTTTTGTTGCCGCTGCTAGGTGGCCGGCCCCTCGCCAAATCTCCTTGCGCCCGGCCCCTAAGCTTGGCCTCGCCCCACCGTGCGCATCATGATAAATAGTGACATCTAGCTGGCGGCGGGGGTGTGCGCCTCGGACCACTTCACGGGCGGGGAGTTGCGCCTGGGTTAGCTCGCCAACTTTACTCGACGGCCCGCAAGTATCATGTTTCTCGCTACGGGCCGTCGCGTGGCGCTGCGCGTCATTTGCTTATCATTATTGATTTGTTTGCGGTGCCAACGGGCCGGCGTGCTATGGGTCGGCCCGAGCCTGCGGCGACGTGTGACTTTTGCTCTGGCTTGGGCTCGCCTAGTCGTGCGGCCTAACTCCGCGCCGGCGTGAAAAAGTCATTATTTATCTAGCGCGCGCGCGCGCGCTGGTTCTTAGGCGCAGTCCTCAAGATAGACTCTCGCATGCGCAAGCTGTGGGCGCGTTTGCAGTGTCAGCGAATGTTCGGGTCGGGGGGGGGGCGCACGCGCGTATTGCCGACACCGCCGCTCGGCCTTCGAGTGCCATGAGCCGAAACATGAATGGTTGTGCGGAAACAACAATTCATATCTGACATTCGGGCTAGCCCTCGCGGCTGTTGCCTGATCATGATAGCACTCTGAGACTCATAGTCTTGTCTCTCGATGAGATCGCCCGCCCGCCGAGTGTCAATGCAAAACTTGGCTATTATGCATTATTATTATCGTTGTTTATGATGAAATGGCCCTTCTAGTGGAGTGCGCGTTATGACTCCCGGCGCTCGTCATTTTTCCCCGTCCTCGTGCGCCCGAGTTTGTGCGTTACCGGGTGTCGCGCCGCTCGCCCGGTTTGTCCGCAAATTCAAACATTAGCGCGGACCGTGTGCGTGCGCATTTATTAGATGTGGCGGCTAGCTGGCCGGCCGGCGGCAGGCAGGCTCGGGGTTTCGCTCAAGGACGCGACCAAATGTAAACAAAGACAAGCGAGCCGGGAGATATGAATGATGAGACTGGCGGTAGGCGAGACAAGGAGAGCCAGACAAGGGAGCGGGCGGGAGAATCAATTGAATGAAATGCGCGCGCTGTGTCAGCTTGGGCGCGTTGACAAGATTCCTAAGCGGCGAGGGCTCGCGTTGCTTGCGCACTTGTCCCTGATTGTTGTTGTCGCTGCCGTCGCAGTTCCATCTAAACTCGTCAGCAGTCCTCTCGACCCGCCCCCTTTCCTTGCAGACTGTGATCGATTGCGTGCATAAGCGTTACCCTTATTTGGGTTCAAGGCCAGCGACAGTCAGTTGTGCTAACCGAAAAACTCGCGCGGAAACTCCCATTTCTAGAGAATGAGAGATGAGTAGACAAAGACCGTCAGCGCGCTCTCGAGAGAATCTGGTCGGGTCGCGGGTCGAACCATACGATTCCTAATTGATTGATTGACACATTTTTACCTCATCATATGGTGCAACGCTCATACAGAGCTGTGGCAATCTCTCTCACTCTGCCCGAGCGCGATCACTAAGAATGTTTGGCATAAAGGAGAGAGAGAGAGAGGAGAGAGAGAGAGAGAGTTGGTCAGAAAGTGGGCGGGTCCAATGGCAAGAAAATCACCGCCAAACACGTGCCCTGAATAACATGTGTCGCATTTTGGTTACAGAGTTGATGAAAGTGTGTTGCCACGGGTTGCGTTGCGTTGCGTTGCATTGGGCGCAAACACACGAGCACACACTCTTACGCACGCGCGCTGCACCATATCGCGCCGCACGCAGCGTTACAAAACCACAAAACGATACAGATTTTGTTATGCAAACCGCCAGCTAGCAAGTGTGTTTTTGATTGCGCTCGCTTGAGCTCGCACGGCTGGATAGCTCGTCGCATCGCGCGCTCTCGCGTATTGTTCGTCGCCAGCTGTGCTCTGCCAACATTTATACACACACATACATGAATGCAAATACAGTGCACTACTTGAAACAAGTGGCGCCACACAGTTTTGGAACGATCGATTTTGAGCGTAGCGAATCGAGAGATAGGTTGCAGTGCAATCTTTTATTTCATTCGCGGCGCCGTCAACTAAACAGATTATCTCGGCCCATTTAACCCGACCGAAGGCCACATGGTTCTCTGACTGGGCGTGTGCGAGCCGAGCTGTCACTTTTCCCCCCGAGGCTGTGAAATTTCATCGCGTCCCGGCGAGCGGCTGGGAGAGTACTGCGAAAACTAGCGCCCGCAAACCCTTCGGTAGGCTCAATCCACTTGGCTGATTTTTCTCATTTACTATGCGCCGCCCGTCCACAAGCCAAAGACGCCGCAACCGGGCAGTGAGAGAGAGAGAAAGAGAGAGAGAGAGAGAGAGAGAGAGAGAGAGAGAGAGAGAGAGAGAGAGAGAGAGAGGAAGTGAGTTTTATTTAAACACACAGATACAGGGAGATAAACTAAAGGGGCGCTAAAGACAATTCTCGCAACCAGGCCATCGCCCATCATGCGCAAGCGGGTGCGTGCGAGTGTGTGCGTTATCGCTCGGCAGTCTTCAGTCATCACTATTGTCGCTTGGGCAATCTACGAAAGCGCCCGCTAATGAGCGAGCTAGATCGAACAAAAAACTCGTTTTTGAGCGACCGAGAGAGGTCGCGCTTCGGTTCACACGCCGACGCTGGCCGGCCGAGGCAGCTCGGCCCGGAATCTAGTGGTCAGCCTAGCGAACGAAAAGTATGATAAATAATTGTGCTAGTCGACACTAGCCGGGGCTGACACATTGGCCAGTTGATGTGAGCAGATTTGCATGCAACGCTACGCATTTTGCATGGAGTGGTCAACAATTTGTGTGACGCCAACAAGTGGCCGGTCCAGAATGTCGCCGCTTGCGTGTGTCTTTTGTCGGCAACTGAGCGCAGGGCTATGATTTTATTGCGCGCGCGCGCGCGAGCATTTTCAAACTATTGCATAACGACGTCAGCTCGTCGTGAGTCGCACATTTTTCACTACAAACGCAAAAGAGAAAGAGAGAAGAGAGAAATGTGTGTCATTACTGGTGACCTTGATGCTCGATGTCTTGTAAATTGACGTCCTCACGCTCAAAGAATAAAATAATAAAAAATAAAAATAAAGAACGAGACGAGACGAGACGATCTGAGCCGATCTGTAGAGCAAACAAACGGGTTGTGTAGTGTGGCCGCGAGTGGCCAGTATTGATCCACAGAGTTGATCTAGTTTTTCCTCCTCGCACACAATGCCAATCAGTAGCGGCGCGGGCGGAAAAGCGGCTCGTTTGCATCTGGCCAACTCGTCGAGCGGCGGTGTCGGAGTTAAATCGCGCGCCTATTGGCCCAATGCTTCCGCCCACTCACAGACCAAATCTCACAGCGTGTCTGCGTTGCATCAGTCAGTAGTCAGCTCGCGGCCCTCAGGCGGCGACGGCGGCTCAATTTCATCGGGTGTGACCAATCTGAATCAGCGGCGATCGGCAAGCCCGAGCAGTATCAAGATAGCGACAGTAATCAACCACCAGAAGGCGGGGATGAGCGGCAAGCGGCAGAGGACAGCAACAGTCGAGAAGTACAAACAAATTCGGCACATCTCGCCGCCAAGCTCGCACGCGACCACCTCGCCCACAGCGTTCAAGTACTTTACAAGCGGCCAGCGCGACAATATCGAGAATCAATCAAGTCGACCCGAGTTGTCCGAGTTGGAATTTGCGGGCCTCGCACGGGACGACCAAGAGAAGGGGCCAGACGCGCAAGCCAGCGTGGAACAGGTGGCGAGTCAGGTTATTCACGAGCGCGTGAAGAAGAGACCCAAGAGCAAGCGCAACAAGATGATGAGCTCACTTGGTGGCCAGCTAATTGTAACAGGCGGCCAGCAGCAGCAACAGCACGAGCAGCCGAGAAGGGGCGAGCCACATGCGCAACCACAAACAGTGATCATGGCCAAGTCGTCGGGTGGCGGCGGATTGTTTAGCTCGCTTATGATGCTAGGCGGTGGCCGGAGGGCGGCAACCAGCAGCGAGCGGCGCCAGAGTCGTCACTATCCAAATGCAGCAGCAGCAATTAATCAGCAACAGCACAATAGTCAAAGCTCGCTCAATCCATCACTGTCGTTTGTGAGCGGCAATCAAACCTCGTCGTCGGCCAGCAGTAGCGCAGCCAATTTGCATAGTCTTGCCAGTCTACATAATGGGCCAGCAACGCGCTCAACTCAAGGCCTAACAACGGCCACGACAACGATCACCAAGCGAATCAATCTGAAATACGTCAAGACACTAATCATTCTACTAATGTCACTCGATCTTGCTATCACCCTGGTCGTGCACCACTTTGCAAGCCACGATGAGTTCGCGCTTATTTTCACCCAGCACAAACTGCGCTTCTCCCTGGTCAACTTGGTCCTCAGTGCCATCTGGTTCGTGATACTCGCCACGGCCATTCTGTTCGACATTTACGCCATCCTTCTCATTGGCGCTCTCGTCGACATTGCCTCTTTCATATTGCTACTCGTCTGCTCTACAATCCATTTCACACATCGTATAGACTACAATACGGTCAATCTGACATCGCTGTTGATCCTGCTGTTCTCGATCATTGTGCTTCACGTGTACCTGATTGTGATCACTTCTCTAACAATCTATCTCATGATGGCCATAAAGCGGCGAAGGAGACATTGAATGTGAGTGGGCGTTAGATGGCTGATATAATAAGACGAACACAAAAACACCACCTGTCCGCTTATTGTTCCGCCAGCGCCACCACCACCACCACAACAACAACAACCGAACACAGAAACCAAAAACTCTATTGTTGTAAAACAGTGCATACATAAACAATAAACCCCCATGAATTTGGTATTTGTAAGCGCTAATACGCTCGATTTGAATGCATTCGTGTTTATTACGTAACTATCACAAGGGTGTGGATTGTGTACTCTTGGGCGAAACGCTACGAGGCGGCTTCGCGGGTGGCTGGTCGCTCGCATGGCCGTTGGATCGAACTTGCGTGCGGTCACCGCTAATAGCTGAGGTTGTTTCACTAGTGTCAAGTGGTGCCGATGCCATATCACGAACAATTAATTTCAGCGTTCCAGAGCGATTCTTGTCGCCACAATCATCATCTCGCTCGCTGCCCGCTATGATTTGCTTGCTCGTGAAACATTTCGTCCAAGAACGATCAGGCGATGTGTTGTCTTTATCGTTATCAAAGCTGCTGTCGCCCGAGATGCTATCGAGCGAAACGACAGGCGAGTTCGATTGCGTGCTCAAATCAATTTCCTCTACATCGTTGGCACTTATCTCCTCGAAATCACCTCGCATATTGCCACTACTCGTCAAACTATGAGAACTTTTCGTATCGGAGTCATCGACAGATTTGCAATTTTGTTCCGTGACATTGGTGGTGACTACCTTTCTCGCCTCGCCAATGGGCGCCGATGCCCCAGGTCGTTCAGGTGGGGGCACAGATGGCCGAGCCGCCGTGCTGACTATTGTTCGATTGGTAACACTGCCCTGCTGGCCAGATGTTGCCGCATTCAGCGTACCAGTGCCCCTGAGCGACACTGGACGAGGCAAACGACCCTCCTGACTGCCTGTCGATGCTCCAGATAGTTTTAATCGCTCTTGTTGGTGCCTGATACTGGTCGGAGGTGGGACAGGCGGAGCGCGGGCCTTATTAGATGGCAAAGAACACGGATTGTGGGCCACCTCAGAGGGGTATGGCCTAGAGTGAGAGCGGGCGTTTGGAACTGGTGGCTTTGCTGGCGGTACGGGCCCTGCAACCAAGGATGAAGCTGGACTCTGCCTGATCAAAGACGAATAATCATTGTGGCGCAATTGTACCGAGACAGGCCTACCGATGCTTCTGACCGACATGTTATGCTGGATCCCATACTTAATTTCATCCGGACCGCCTGAGGAGTCCCTCCATTGAACCCCCTTTCCTGTGATGGCCCTTGTTTGCCATGGATGAGTTTGTCGAGTTGCTGGCATTGGATGAGAATGATGACGAGCTTGCAGTTGACAAACCGGTGGGTGAGGTAGATTTTGCAGACCTTCTAGCTGTTGCCCGTGCGCCGGTAGCCTCTGTGCCTCTTTTGCATTTAAGAGTGAGTTCCTTAAATTCGGACAGATTGTAGTCAGATGATTCGGGGAACAATTGATTGGCATTGTTGATGAGTGCCTCAATAATAGTCGCATGCTGCGAAGCTGAAATACCGAAAGAGGACATTTGCAAATTAAGCGACTGGGTATCATCCAAGTTTGATGCGCTATTCATCAAGTTAGTTTCCTTGTGATCAACTGGTCTAGGCCAAATCAAGGAAGGTGCCATGGCGATGGCCAAATTGATAGCGCTCATCTTGTTCTGTTCCTGAAATAGAGTTAGATGGTGTAGAAATTTGACGAGATGTTTAAGATTCTCGTAATTGGCTCTTGGCAATTGTTCCATCACCTTCGCTAAGCGGTTAACTCGAGAAGATGAATCGGATTCGTTGGAGACGCAAGCAATCCAATCATCATACAAAGCGTAGGTGAACAAAGTCTCAGGTAGCTCACGTAAGTAGAGTTTGAGTAGTCCAGCAATAGAATGAACATCGAGAATATATTCGTAATTGTTGTTCTCGCCTTGAAAGGTCTCATCGTTGAGTGAGGTCATTCTACTACTCAATGTTGAGTCAGCACCACCAACAATTGATCCACCCCTTTGCACATCTGATGAGTCCAATTGACGCGTCTGCATTTGTATTCGCTGTCCTATGGCATTCTTGAAGAGATCATGCAATGCGGCTATACAAGCACGGCCAGTTTGGCGTTGCTGACCACCATCACTTTCAAACTCGTCGAGGTTCATCAATGTGATAAACCAAGCGTTGATGCCGTTTTTTAACTTTTTTATCTTAATCGAGCTACCGGGTATCCTGAAGAGTCCTTCTTCTTTGAGCGCCTGCAGGTGAAGGAAGTGTGTACAGAGTTCTATGACGGGCGATATCGTGCGACAAGTGCAGCGTAGGTGTTCCTCGAGAGGCGTACCGAAAGCAAACTTTCTGGGTAAACGAGCTGTGTATCAAAGTGAAGTGATAAGAGCGTGCGTTTGATTGGGTCAGAGTTAGTAAGATGATCATTCTGATAGCTAGACTGACTGAATATTCATGAATCATCTCGATGATTGCGCTGGCAGAGAATGCCAGTCGACTCAATCTTCACTCACCTAAGGTGTCGCTGAAACTTGGCGATGAGTTCTGGATCGCCAAACTGACCTTCTGATGATACTCTGCTCCGAGATGATAGAAAAGTCTCACCAAGTTGACCAATTCTGGCTCTTTGCAAACGAAACCAAATAGCTCCGTCTCATATACATCCTGAGTTGTGAGGATCATCACAGGAATTAAGTTAGTTAGGGAAGACAACACTTACATAGGGTATGCATCAGAAAGGTAAATCAAGCCCGCTCTCTGACGCGGGTGCACATGAATCCAGCATAAGTAAGTTGAGTTGCGTTCTCGCCCCTGGACATTCGGCAGAGCAGTTTCAACATAAAAATGTATCAAACAACTGATAGTCGCTCCAAAACTGCGCAAACCTGCTTTGCAGGTCAAGTGCATCAACGAAGAAGTGAGTGTCTTCGAATAAAATGTTGCTTACAATGAAATTTCCCATGACAAATGGATGAAATTTGTGAACATGGACTTTGCGGACGATCAAACTGGGCACTCGTGATTAGAGCGAGTGTGGTCATCGCAAACTCGCTTTCATTGCAAGGAGACGTTAATTTAGCACGTATTGACACTTGTTGAGGCATAGAATGAACAGAATCAGTCGGCATCTTCCAATGATGGAATTATCCTTTTCGTTCTGCTCGCTCTCGCAAGCTCTAATTACGGTGCCGATGAAATGAAAAATACCTGGCGTATCAACTACACTTACCCTCGCTTGCTCAAATCGTGTGACAGCATCATCAAGATCATTCTTCAGCTGTTCAAGCTTATTGCCTTGCTGGATACTATTTTGCGAAATCAAGTAACTGGTATTCGTAAAATGTCCAGACACTGATGCAGGCTGTTGTTGTTGCCTCTGAATAGCTCCGCTATACTTGGCTTTGAGTGACTCCAAGTCGTTGTGCGCTTTGAGGAAAGACCTCTTGAGTTTCAAGACGTTCGGGATTTCTATCTCAAGCATATGTTGTATCGTTTTGAGGCATTGGGAATCGATCATTTGCTCATAGGTCAGGTAGAGATTTGTCAGCTGGGCCTGGAGTTGAGAGTATTGAGTGAGCGTAATGGCTAACAGTGAGTCATGTTTCAGTTTTCTAATAGATTTGTTCATAAATTTGTAAAGTCCAACTGCTGGCAACTTTTTGTATCGCATCAGGACATCTTCGCTCAGACGATGATCGACAGGAAGGTTCGAGATCGGTCCACCCTGTGTGAGACTGCCTTGGTTTTGCCTAATTCTATTCAATGATTCACTTGAGCGATACTGATGACTACATTGATTTGGCACTAGTGTTGACTTGGATTCTTTGCTCGATAAATTCTTCAAATTATTATCATGTGTTGCTTGACTACCGAATCCACCTATGCTAGAAGCGGACGTTGTGATATTGGCGGCTTGTTGAGCAATATTGTGCGAAAGATTATTCAATCCGGCTTGAACATTTTGCGTGTAGGACCCCAGATTAGATGGGTTGGTCGATGATAATTGGATCGATTGTAACAGATTTGAGATCTTCTTTTCGGCGTCCACGCAAAACAGCTGTATGTCATCGAAGTGTCGTTCAACTAATTGTAGATCGTCATTGGGTAGTTCACCGGTATTGCTAATATTGCTATTAGTGTGGGAGGCTCTGTCAATCCGATGACGAACATTGGAATCAACAAAGTTCTTGAGATTGTTCATGAAAGATTTCTTCATCTTGTATTAGTTGGAGATTTGTGAGTAATATATTAAGGGAATGGACCTGTTTGATACAATGTCTGAAATGAGCAATATCTTAAAGTATCACACTTGCTTGTTTCGTATGCTTTGTGGATGGAACTCCGGTATATCCAGACACCAGCTTAATCCGATGGTCATTGAAATGCTGGGGTTGGAGTACAGTCCCATGACACTGGAAAATGGACGGCACACCCAGTTTTGTAGGCTCAAAGATGCTCCGTTTTTTAGGCGAAAAAAAATGTCACACACTGACAGCCGGCTACTCTCGCACAGTAGCAATGGTATTTGATGATCTACTGTCTAGAAGGGTGACTATACTTTGCATCCCTTGCGACAAAGAACCGACGACGTTTTGTAACTCAATTTCGAGCAAGCACAGTGACTATTCATCATCCACACAATGCTGTTTGGTCATGGCTAAGTGGCAAGTAATAATGCTGCTACGCATCTCGAATGTAATGTGATTTTGTTCTGCGGTGGTCACGCTCACTTGATACTGGATGTGCTTTTCTTTCGAGTTCCGTGCCACACACACAACACGATGATGGAATGTTGACAGTTCCTATCAAGTTATATAGACAACGAGATGACTCGTCAAATAGTCACCAAATTTCATTATAATCCAAGCGTGAATATTATTATTTCGTTCCGTGTTTGACTAGAGAAAACATCATTGTCCTGCGTATATGTTCTTGGTGTGACCTGAATGTGCTCCAATAGTTGTCATAATATTGCATGGATATTAATGAAAATATCGATAGCGTTCCGTCATGATTCATTACTCTTGATTCCTCTGCTCGTCACTCTGGATGTTGGTGTGCACGCTTTTGTGTTCGCATCAGAACGCGTTGCATCGCCAGAGTTCGCCAATTCTAGTTATTATACTAATGCTATCACATGGCCTGGTTGCTAGCTCTGCTAGATATTGATCGCTTGGTTAGTTGCTGTGTGGTTGTCGTGCAAGCGTAGATATTACCTTGGGTTTCAGCCCCATGTGCAATATTGAAAGGATATAGATAAAAGAAGGTCTCGTTTTATGTAAGCACAACAGTGATATGATGAAAGCACGATATCCGTTCATCTCGTACACACGTCTGGATACAAACGTGGGAGAGCAAGATCGCGTTGGAGGGCATGCGACGTGCTCGTTGTTTCTCGCATACAGCCAACGAGCGAGCAAACCAGTTTTCATCTAGAAATGCTTGAGCAGCGACAGATAGAGAGAGAGAGAGAGAGAGAGAGAGAGAGAGAGAGAGCACAAGCGAAATCATTGCAAAACGAGTGGGGGAAATAGTGGCCGCAGGTTGGTGTCTTTGAGCGCACGGCCCGGACGGGAATTCGGGACGTGCACGAAGTAAATGCACGTTAGTGGATATCGCGCACGAAACGGACGATACCTGGACGCAAATCTAAGATTTATGCATAAATAAGGGGGTGAAACTAAATCTTCCTCCCTAACCATCTGCACGAAGCAAGCAACCGCGCTTTTAGCGCATGATTCTCTAGTGGGCGTGATTCCCTCCCGAAAAGCGTAACGTGCGGCCAGTCTAGGGGGAAAGTAGCAAGCGAACGAGAGAATTCGCAAATCTCAATTGAGCGAGCGTGCGATGTCTCGCGCACGCTCGAAACTCACATGGCCATCTCTAGCACATCAAAACAAAGCAGGAAACATTTACTCAATCTATTTCCCTTGCCGGATGCCTCAATTCACCACCTCGCCCTGCTATTGGGGCTCCTAGATTTTGGATATACATACAGAGATACAAACTGTTCGAGATGGAACGCGCCAAGAGTATTAGCAAATCAATGATGTCCTACCTGAAGAGGGCGCGCGAGCACAAAGAGTTCCTCCTGAGAGAGACCAAGGAGTTCGAGAGAGGTAAGAGACATCTTGCAAACATGATGGGAATTAACTCGGAAGAAATGACGCAGGAAGACATAGATAAAGCAATCAAGTATTTATTCCCGAGTGGTCTCTTTGACAAGAAAGCTCGACCTATGATGAAACATCCTGACCTATTATTCAAAGCACAGAAGGATGCTCAGTTTGACATCGAAGGTCGACCGCACCATTACCTATTCTACACTGCGAAACCAAATTATTTCGAAAGTTTATCAACCCTTTCGCAACTTCTACGTAACCTCAACGTATACGAGGACGATCGCCTTGTCGAGGGTTACCTCGATGCGCCAGATGGTTCCCGTTACGAGATGCAAGGGCGAACATGGCTGAGCCAGGAAGATGTACAGGATAAATTATTAGAGTCAATATCCGTGAGCGACTACGAGTATTTGCTAAAGTGTTTAAATCATCTCGCGAGTCATCCATACTCGTCGAGGGCTAAATCCTTCATAGATAGTTTCTCATGCGAGCTACCCGAGAGGTCCGTGAATCTTGAGCTACCAGATATAATACGCGATGAAGAGACTGGCCAAATTTATACCGATATTGTAGAACGTGTAAGAGAGCACAGAGTCAGGGTAAGGACAGTTCTCAACGGGGCAGGCACCATCGAGATTGAAGGGCACGACATTCTCTATCTTCCATCCCCTTACATGCGCTCGGCGATCCTTTGCCCGATGAGACTATGCAAGATGCAAGACAAAGTCGATATATACGCTAAGATAGTTCCGCCTATTCAGCCTAAGATTGGTTGGGGATCTCTCACAAATGCGATAAAGCAAGCAGTTTCTTGCTCTCTTGCGGCATACGTCGATCAAGAGACTCGCGAAAGGTTACGTTTGGCTGGATTACTAACTAAGGACAGGCGTCTTGCAGAGAGAAAGAAGTTTGGTCAAGAGGGTGCACGTAGGAAGTACACGTGGAAGAAGAGATGATTTCGTCAACGTTTGAGTCCAGTGGGAGTGCACTAGTCACTAACAAGTTCGTAACATGTGTTAAATAAATGCCGTCTGCCCACCGGTCCTAGAGATGGGACCGACGTGTAACCACCCAAGTCATCATATAAAATGAAGCTTTCCGCACCAGTCTGGCTACATCGGCCAGCATTCTTACTCTCGCCACTGCTCAATGACGCTGGCGCTCGCAATTCATTTCTTGGGTCATTGTAAATGACATTGTATCATCCTGCATTAATCGTTATGAACACATCATCAGTCCTCTCGCTCACGAGTGAGCTCAAGATGGATGGCCTCAATGGGCACCAGCAGAGAGAGGATACTTAGAGCCAAATCGAGTAAATGCTACCTAATGAATATTTTAGGCGCAGTTTTCATTGGTCACCGTTTTGGTCGGTCATGGATCTTGCACGTGTTTGCAAGTGCCTGCACGCACAAACCCACCGTGCACAGGCACTCGATTACAAATTTGCTAGACACATTGGCCTCAAATTTGTAAACAAACTCATGTAAATCGTTACATCAATCTGAAATTATTAATATTTCGGACTCATCTGATCCAGTTCACATCGAACGAACGAGATTTCATTTAACTTATTCACCGAATAGAAATCAAGTGCAATATATCATTTTGAAAAGATGTCCAAAGTCACTAGGACAAGTCTGAGCTCTGTCCTGCTGGGTGATGAACTTGGCCAGATTAAGTTAGTCCTATTAGACCCAAGGCACGTCAACAATCGCGACCAGGAAAGATTTCTCCGGTTTGACGAGTCGGCCATCTCCCCGGTCCACGAAAAGTACCCGCGCGATGACCAATATATAGGAGACAGCAATGAACATTCACAGCATCATGAAATTCATCTTGATTCTTTTGAAAAACTCAAATCACTAGACAGGCTCGGCAGTATACAGCATCGACATAGAATTGTAAGAGTTTATTCTGAATGTCTTCAAACAGAACCGGCAGCCTCGAGAGCCATCACGAATATCCGTCCCATCCAAAGTGTCTACGAGTCAAGCCTAGACACTACCGATAAATCAAATAATTTATTTTTGCTGGCAAACAAAGTTGGTCAGATATTCGTTTGCGACACCGACGCTATCCGGAGAACACTCAGGTATTGCTCAGAGCTTGAGGCGCACCAAGTTACCAATTATTACAATAGTTCACCCAGGGAACTAGGCGACCATTATGACGGCCCCGATCACCATGGTGGCACTATACTATCGCCCATCTATTACAACATGAACACCAGGATCCCAGTGTCTGGTGGTCAACCAATCAACCAAACGAATATACTAGTCGTTTATCACAATGGCGACATTCAGCATGTCAATATTGGTCAAGACATACTGCGATCTGCGCTCAAGATCAAGCGAAAGGCTATTCGTATGCTAGGCTTGGGCTACAACAGCGACGCTCGAGCCATTCATTGGCGTCTCGATGGATCCACTGGTATTTGCCACTATGACTCAAATGCAGCTCATATGGACGAGAATGATCCGCTCACCGATATCGCCCTTCATAGTCCGACACACAAGCTCAACAAACATCGTTTTGGATTGGGCAACCAGCACGACCAGTTCAATAGATCACCCTGTATTAGTGCGCGGAAGTTCAACGAACAAAATCGATTGGTGCCAACACAGGTGATAAATATGATCACGTCGCGTGCAGAGCAGCATCACAAACACAGCATGCGTTTGTGCAAATGGACCTCAATCACATCGTTGAATCTTATCTATCGCAAGCTGGCCCTCTATGACCTTGTGGGTTCCGAAAACTTTGAGCATACCCACTGCCGGGTTCAGCACCGTGTGAACACATTCAAATTGAACGACAATCGGTTGGCTATCGGTGGCACCAAGTATGCCCTTCGAGTTTATGATGTGCAGACCCAAAAGGCAATCTTCAACTCGCTCACGGGGCCCAATAAGAACCCGCGCGCATGTCCAACGCGAGGAGAACCCACCACGATAGGTGATCTCGATTGGCTCGGTGGCAATAAAACAACGCGTAAATCGCCGAATATGATTGCCACATGCAGCGGTGTAGACTCGATTGTCAGAGTTTTCGACATCCGAAACTCGAAACCAGTTTTCAATATCGATCTGACCCATCAAACTGAGAATAAGTGGCAACCCTATAAGAACTATCCGCGCGGTTGCATGTTCACCAGTATTAGCGCCTCAGGTGCACCCTACTCAACAGCAGTGCCGTCGCAACAGCTTGCTCTTGGTTCAACAAATGGCCAACTTCATCTCATCGATTTGCGATTTGTAGCCAAATCAAATCGAACTCTCGGAAAACTATCCGGCTTCTGCGGCGGCTCAATACAAGAAATCCGATTTGTGTGCGAGTCGTTTGAAGCTACCAAGATGGTTAGTTGCGCCTCGGATCGGTTTGTAAGAGTACATAGCATTCAAACGTCATTCACATCAGTTGTATCACAGAAACTGTCCACCAAGATATTTCTTGGAACACGTCCCACCTGTATACAGCCGGTCTGTGATGAGGTCACACGCAGTTATCTCGCAAGTTGGCCTCATCATAGCTCAGATTCGCACATATCAACCAACGATACAAATAGCTGGTCCCTCTTGTAGCATACCACATTATCATTCAGTCCATTTGTCAAAATTCCCTTTATTATTACTTCTCCAACAGAACTTTGTTGAATTCGTTCAAAGAAGTATCCATATCGAACAACATTTGTCTGACCTCATTGTCGTCCAGTTCATCACTGGCGTTCATCTTGGCCAATTTGTCGAGCCACGACTTGACTCTATTTGTGCCTTCGTAGGTGGCTGGTAGCATTGTCAGTCTGGCTAAGGTTTCATTCAGTTCTCTGAGATCAGGCATGATATCATCCATAGATTTCTGTCCAAGTTTAAGTCGGTCCGATATTGTAATAAATGTAGAAACTATTTCGGCAATGCAAGCGTGCTCTTTGTTTCCTTTATCGTCCTTTATCGTAATTGGACGATCCTCACGGATCCTATCGAGGGCTGAGCGACATTCAAATCGATACTTTTTAAGGAATTGTTCGGCTGTACCAAACTCTTTGTCTATCTGCTTGAAGGCTGCCTTGAACTGAGTGAGTAGTTTAGAACAAGCGGCTGTGTACTCTTTTGAAGATACTGCATCTTTAATATATGCCTTTTCTAAACATTGAATCGTGTTGATAAGGGAGTAACAATCTGCCATGTTGTCATAGCGTTCTCTCTCCGATGGCAATCTGAACAATTTCACCTCCTCGAGAGTAGTGTCCATTATAGCCAACGCAGTTGTGTCGCAATGAACTGAATGATTGGTGTATTCAAGGCTTCGGCTTAACAATATCGTGGTTAAAATAAGTTGGATCCGATGAATCGAATATATTGTTTTGATGGTCTTATTCTCATTCAACTTTAATTCAACATCATGAGTTTACTTGCAGCAAGTCGTCGTGTGCGCTGCTGGTGTTCAACTCTTATGGCGCAATGAAGTGAGCCAGTCTGCGCCCGCAGCGCCTATCAATTGTCGTGCAAAACAAGCTCGCGAATTTCATCCATAATCATTCGGATTGTGTGATCATTATCATCGATTTCCCAATATGACTCACAATAACGCATCGAGCTCATGAGCTGGCCGCGCTTCCGCTTAAGCAATGCCATATTGAACAGCATCTCAGGTTGCATGTTCTGCGGTTGCTCTCCTCCTTGTTCTCCATTCGCTTGTTGTCCAGTGAAGTAAGCCTCGGCCTCGTCGAACGTTGCCTCGTGCCTCCTATGATCGTCCCTATTCTTTAGCTTGCCGGGCATACAAAACCGACTACCACTGATCGATGCGGCTCTCGACCAGTACTCTTGCCTGTTGCTGTAATGCAACGGATCGTTTATCAGTGAATCATATTTGAGACAGCCCAAGTTGTTGATTGCATCCAAATTTTGTGAGTCGTTATTTAGTGCCAATTGCAAACAAGCCTTGGCGAGTTTGCACGCCCCAAAACTGATAGGTACAAAGCTAATATTGTACCAAATGTCACTGGTCACCTCTTGGCTGGGACTATCGAGTAAGGCTTGCTTAAAGAGTGGCATCACACGGGTGTAGTAGCCACAGTAGAAATTGGCCAGGGCCAAGTTGTTGCACAATTCGGCAGTTGACGAGTAGAACACAGCAATAGCGTCCGAGCTCGTGCCAAGATTGGCGCATAATTGGCGTACGCGCTCGAAGCATCTAAGCGAGAGCTCGTGTTTATCGTCATAGAACGAGTAGTGGCCCACATTGGCCAGCGCCTCAATGTTAGTGGGATAATATACGAGCGATTCGCATAGGCTTGAGTGGGCCAAAGCAAATTCGCTGAGTGTCATGTGAATGCGTGCCTTCCAATTGAACAATATGGCATTGCGAATGTTCGATAATCCCATCTCGCATGTCTTTAGCACATCTAACGGTTGATTCAGTCGCACGTACGTTTTGATTAGCCAAAGATAAGCGTCGATCCACTTGGGGTTGATTGTCAGGGCCCATTGCAGGTTGATAACAGCTTGATTATGCATCTTGAGATTTGAGTAGCATACCCCGAGCGACATGAACCAGAACGCATCAATATTCTTCTGACTTCTGACTGAGCACTCTTCTTTCTCTTCGTTCAACTCATCTAGCGGCAAATCTTCAACATCTAGTTGTCTCGTGAGCTTTGCACTCGATATCCCATCTTCATGCGTATCATCCACGCGTGACGTTGCCCACTCTGGTACACTCTTCAGGTACTCGAGACACTGCCGGTAGTCTGGACACTTGTTGGTCACGTTTTGTGCACTGTATAGATAGTCATAGGTTAGCTTGGACAAGTAAGCGCTACCCGAGTACTTGAGTAGGTGCCGTGTCGAGCTACTAAAAGCAGTTTGTGAGGCGGTTAAACTGGTCGTCAGTGGTCGGTACGAGCTCGTGGTTCGGCTGCTCCGTCTCGACGATGAGCGTGTTGACATCCGTCCAGTTAGCATACCCGCGCCTTGTCGATTGGCCGGGGTGTCCATCACCATAATAGCGGTTGTAGTGCCCCGACTGGTCCCGACGTGAGTCCTCGAGATGCTTTGCGTCCGCGCCGTCGATGTCGCTGTGACATTTTGACCTCTTGAGCTTGCGCTGATTGTTCGAACTTGGTCCTCAGTTACGCTGTCATCTTCGTCCAAGAGGAGTGACTCGTTCAGATGATAATCATCTGAGAGGCACTTTATTTCAAGGACCCAAAAGAGATTCAAGACCTTGCTGAGTTCATCAGGCGCTGCGCCTCCCTGAACTTTGGCTCGCAGGGATTTGTTCAGGTCCTCGCAAGTCTCGAGACAAGCAAGTAGATTGTTAGAGCGCCAATACCGCTCGGCTTGGCAAAAAGATATCATCAGATCCCAAAATGAGGACATTTCGGCTTGCCTTTAGAATAACTGAGGACCACATGTACCATGGGGAGTCCTGAAGAAACGAGGGTTGCCATAGAAACGCCGTCAATTTTAATTCAGATATCAGACAGTTGCGCAAAGAATGTAAAAGAGTCCATTTATTGTAGTTATATTGTGAAATTAGATGCGTCTGTTGTCTGAGATTAATACTGGATCCGGGTGAAGGGGTCGAATGAGAGGGCAATTGGGTACTTAAAACAGGCTATAAGTCTACTCTTGATGATTCTTCGTGCATCGTTTACAGGTAGTGCGCATCAAATTTGCTTGTTCACATTTCTTAGCTCGATCTGGCATCATCGAAAAATGTACTTTTCAATTTTCTCAGAATATTCAACGATGCGCATTTTAAGCCTCTTGTTGGGGTTCCTCCTCCTCGAATTCTCCCTCATCATCGGCTCCGGCCTCTTGGTATTGTTGGTACTCGCTGACGAGATCGTTCATGTTAGACTCAGCCTCTGTGAACTCCATCTCGTCCATGCCCTCGCCTGTGTACCAATGCAAGAAAGCTTTACGCCGGAACATAGCTGTAAATTGCTCCGAGATTCTCTTGAAAAGCTCTTGAATGGCCGTTGAATTGCCAACAAATGTCGCCGACATCTTGAGACCGCGTGGCGGAATGTCACAAACGGCTGTCTTGACGTTGTTTGGTATCCATTCGACAAAGTATGAGCTGTTCTTGTTTTGAACGTTCAACATCTGCTCGTCAACTTCGCGCATGGACATGCGCCCTCTGAATACGGCAGCTACAGTCAGATATCTTCCGTTTCTTGGATCGCAGGCAGCCATCATGTTCTTAGCATCGAACATCTGTTGAGTCAACTCTGGCACAGTCAGTGCACGGTACTGCTGTGAGCCTCTTGATGTAAGAGGAGCAAATCCAGGCATGAAAAAGTGTAATCTTGGGAACGGTACCATGTTGACGGCAAGCTTACGTAGATCAGCATTGAGCTGACCTGGGAAGCGCAAGCATGTTGTCACACCAGACATGGTTGCTGAAACAAGATGATTCAAGTCTCCATATGTTGGGTTTGTGAGCTTCAGCGTACGGAAGCAGATGTCGTATAAAGCCTCATTGTCTATACAGAATGTCTCATCTGTGTTCTCTACTAGTTGATGAACTGATAATGTTGCATTGTATGGCTCTACAACTGTGTCAGAGACCTTTGGAGATGGAACAACCGAGAAGGTCATCATGATTCTGTCCGGGTACTCTTCGCGAATCTTACTTATGAGTAGTGTGCCCATACCTGATCCAGTTCCGCCACCAAGTGAGTGGGTGAGCTGGAAACCTTGTAGGCAATCGCAGCCCTCTGCTTCCTTGCGAACGACATCGAGCACGGCATCAACTAACTCTGCGCCCTCGGTGTAGTGGCCCTTGGCCCAGTTGTTACCGGCGCCCGATTGGCCAAAGACAAAGTTGTCCGGTCTGAAGAGTTGACCGAATGGTCCACTGCGGACACTGTCCATTGTGCCTGGCTCCAAGTCGACTAGCACGGCACGGGGCACGAATTTGCTGCCTGATGCTTCATTGTAATAGACGTTGACTCTCTCTAGCTGCAGAGCGTTGTCACCGTGATAAGAGCCAGTTGGATCAATTCCATGCTCATCCGAGATTACCTCCCAAAATTTGGCACCAATTTGGTTACCGCACTGGCCCGCTTGTATGTGGACGATCTCGCGCATATTGTCTTCGTTTGTTTATCGCCTCTGTGTATTGAAACTAATTTGCAATGGATGATCAAATAAGCTTGTTTTCTACAAGTGCCACTTGTGTAACGACGATGGGTTATGTGAGTCAGTGACAGATATCGCTCAATAATGTAATAATGCGAAGAATTTTGATTGATTCAAGAGCAAAATCAGGTGTGCTCTGACTATTCCGAATTGTGGTTAAGGTCAGTTCGGTGTGTAACTCTTTATCTCATCTAATATATCTGTAGAGTGCTAAGTATAAGATCCATAAAGAGAGAACAATTAGATATTTATGTAAATTTTATGAAATTATCTCTCCCTGACGCTGGTGTGTGATGCTGTGCTGCTCCCTGCCCTAGTCTGCGGCCACCCGCTTGCTCGCCTCGTTTCTTTGCAACGCAGAATTCTCATTCGTTGTTCGTCCATCCGTTCGTCCGGCCGTTCATTCGTCGCTCGCTCGCTCATTGGCCGTCAGTTGTGCGCTTTGCTGCAAAACGTCCCGTCGACTGAAGCTCTTTCCCCCCCCTCTCTCTCTCTCTCTCTCCGCGTGAGCGGTTAGGCAAGATCCAACATTATGGCGCTTTTGTGCGCGAACACAAGCGCAAACCTAACGTTGGAGCGCGCAGGGATTGTGATGATAGTGCCCAGGCAGTGGCTGCTGCCCGCTGCTTGGTAGTAGTGGTGATGGCTCGCAACAGTCATTATTTCTCTGGCCAGCCCAGTGAAATTTTCATCGCGCGCGGGCGCCGCCACTAGCCAGTGTGTTTGGTTCAACGAGGGCGGCTACGCCTTCTCCACAAAAGCGCATCACACAGGCAAACACAGCACAAAAGCACTCTCTGCTCGCCCAAACATTTGTACACAAGCGCTGGCGTTCGGTCCACATTTGCAAGCCCGCCATGGGCGCCTCCATTGGCTTCCCGGCGCAAGCGTACGAAAACAACACACTGTAGCCGCTCGAAGACAGAGAAGAGCCAGTAGCAGTGGCGGCGGCGGCGGCACGCGAGTAGCAAAAAGGGGCTGCACACATCTGCGAATTCGTTTGTCAGTGCGTTTTTCTGATGCATTGTCACCGAACTTGGCTTCAATTTGGGCGTGCGAACGGGTGACAGACCTTACCGTGCGTTTGCCCATCTGTCTAGCCGTTTGCGCCAAAAACCGGCAAGCTTTATGATTTGCGCACTAGGGACCCGTGTCCCCCACTCTCCTCTAGTATGGCATAACAATTTCGTCTAGATGGTTGCGCGCGAATGCGCACATAGAGCGTCTGAGCAACCACTAGGTTGCATTCAGTGTAAGCGAGCGGAACATGCTGAGGGGTGTGGTTTAGGGCGGTGGTCGAGCATGCTATGATAACGTTAACATTTAAGGGAACCTCTAGCAGCTCGAAGCTCACGGGTCACACGACACGTGCCTGACCTCTGTATTTTAGTCCAATGTTAAAACAGCAAACATACCTGACAACGAGTCGCTAGACTGATATTCGAATGGACCGCGACCTGACAGTCCAGAACTAATATTTCTTTGTGCACGATTCGCTAGGCTGTCGGCGAGCGTGTTAGAGACGGTTGCCGATAAAACACGGATGATTAGGCCGTGTATTATCGGCAACCGTCTGGTGCCGCCTCATGCTCGGCTCAATTAATCTCACATCAATGGGATCACCTCAGGTTGGCCGTTGCAGGGGCATGATATGAACGAGGGCACGGCACCCAGTGTTGCTATCCAACGACAGCGACTTCATCTATCAACAAACCATTCAGTGTACAATTGCAATTGGCGCGAGCTCCTTTGTGTGCTCAAAGAGCCAGTGCGCCATTAGCTACGGAGGCATGTGAAATAAAAACAAATCGAACCAACTTCAAATCTGGCATTGATGTTACAAATGGATCTGCAACGCTTTACTTGCACAATGATTTGTACACTCACACTAGCAAACTAATTAGAGCATGTGACAATTTTCTCGCCTCTGCTGCACTCTCAGTCACTCTGTGGCTCCGCAATCAAAATGCTGAAAGAGCATCTGATCGTAGCTTGTTAACTCCTTAGGATCCTTGGGCGGACTCAATTCGGCTCGCTCGCGTGTGAACTCTTCATCGAAATTCGAGACGTCATCTTTCGCTCTAATAGACGGCTTGAAGGGTGGCTCTATCTTGCGAGCCAATAGCAGATCCCAATTGACTGAACGGAAGAAAGCTTGCCGCTTTATATCCTCGGCATCCTTCTCTGAGGCCCCCAGTCGGCGGGTTGGATTCTTATTTAAAAGGCGACGCATGATGGCCACAGCCTCGATAGACAAGAAGCGTGGATACAAAACATCGTGGTTAACTATTGAGTCAAACACCTCCTCTTCGGTTTCACCTGAGAATGGCGATTCGCCAACAAGCATCTCGAATATGAGCACACCCAGGCCCCACCAATCGACAGCACGCGTATAAAGCGTTTGTGTGAGCACCTCGGGCGCCAAAAACTCGGGCGTGCCACAGAATGTGCCCGTTGTGTCACCATGGCCGATCCCCTCTTTGCACAAGCCAAAGTCAGCAATTTTGACAAAACCGTCCTTGTCCAGCAACAGGTTGTCCAATTTGAGATCTCTATAGATAATTTTGTTATCGTGCAGATACTGGAGGCCTAAGACAACGCAAGCCGCATAGAACACCGCCCGGGGTTCGGTGAAAATGTCATTGTGTATGTGGAGCATTAAATCACCGCCGCAAGCGTACTCCATGACAAAACAAACATGTGTTAATGTTTGAAAGCACGAGTGTAAGTTCACAAGGAATGGGTGGTGTGCTAAATTGGCAACTTGGAATATCCTCTTCTCGGCCATTAGACCGCCTACCTCCTCCCGTGCTATAATATCACTTTTTTTCAATGCCTTGATTGCGTATAGATCACCGCTATCTAAATGCTTGGATAATATAACTTTGCCAAAATGACCCCTGCCCAAAACTTTGATAAGCTCAAAATCTTTCATACTCATCTGTTGCAATCTCAGCGGGTTGGCGGCGACAGGATCCTGTGCCACTTGATTGACTGGTTTTACATTCGTCGTGGATCCAGCAATGTTTTGATTATGCTCACTCCCACAACTAGCGCTGTGAGCCTTGCCGCCGGAATGCCTATGCTGATCTTGCCTGCTAGTAACTACAGCCAAGTTTTTTAACTGATCAGCCAATTGTGCATGAAACAGTTCGGCCTGCTGCTTGGCGTCTAACGGCGTTGGCGGTGGTTGTGATTGGGGCCGCTGTTGAGCTAAAAAGAGCTGTTCTTGTTTTCTCTTAGATGATTGTCTAGTTGTCGCCGCGGGGTTCATGCTAGCTTGTTGCGCTTGTTGAGAGTTCTGTCTCAATGAGGCCAGAGGCAAAGTTGACAGGTGGTGGTGTTCAGAGGCCGCCGTTGCCGACTGGTGATCGAGCCGGGGCGGAATAATTTCAACAGGCTTGGATCGTTCCTCAAGGTGGCTATGGGTTATTTGAGGAGTTTGCTGGGCGGTCGGTGCTGGAGATGGCGAGGCCGCACGTTTCATTAAGCGGCCCCAGTTGTTAACATTGATGTTCATCTGGTAAGGACGGAGAAAATTTTTCCTCTTGAAGAGCTTTTGTCGCTGGAGTTTTGGCTTTATAGATACGGTGGGATTGATGAGACGGAATTCACCGAAGATGATGCCCCTGGGCTCGAGCTGTAGCGCAACACCATGCCTGCGGTCCTCAATGAACTCATCAAGTTTCACAAACTTTATAGCACATAGCGAGCGCCAATCTCTCCAGAACACCTGAACCTCGAGCTCTCGATTTCGCTCTAGCTCCAAAGTGAATCTTTGATCCCATGATTTTTGACTACATGACTTCCACGTGGTTTGTGCAACAATGACATTGTCCAATTTGAGCACCGCCATTGCCTCAGTGCTCATTTCATCACGAACACTATAAGAGCGAGCTGACGAACGGCCTCTAAATACAATGCTTTTGATATCACTTGATGGGCTCGTCGCCTCTTTGGTGTTTGGAATACGACCCGGTACCTCCTCTAGTAAACCCTGGCAACCAATTAGTCGCACCTCAAGTTTACCTGTGATCGCTGCTGACTTGACACCCAGATTTGGTTTTGTCACATGTGGAATATTGTTCTGTCTGAGTTCCGTGCTAAACTCGGAGATATGGCCCTCTGAAAGTTGCTGTGGTCGTATAGGAGACTCATGTTGTCCACTACTATTATCACCATTGTTATTGTTGTTGCTGTTCTTCGAACTAACATAAGGCTGTTGCATGAACTTGTTATCATCTCTATTCGCTGTTGTCGTCACGGCATTAGGTTTACGTTGTCGAGCATTACTAGAACCAATGTCAACAGACTTCTCATTGCTGGATCTCGCCAATTGTTGAGTGCAATCATCTAAAGCCTTACGAAGGATATCAATCTTCTGACTTGACTCGACCAGATTCGATTGGGCCTCTTGAAGAATCTTTTTGCCGGAATTAGTGATTTTAAGTACGTTTCGTGCGCCTTCCAACACGGCACATTCGACATGCAACCGGTATTTGAGTTCATCGAGTCGATTGGCGTTATCCATTATTCACTATTGGCAAACAATATGAGTCTTTGAGTGTTTTGTTCTAATAGCCTTAATCGTAATTGGTGTGATGCAAACAATCAATACTGATTGTTGCAACACGCAAACTAGCTGACCGCTTACTGCCCTGGTAAATGTCGTACAGGTCGTAGAACTTGTTGCCCTTGCCTCGGGGTTCGGGATAAATTAGGGTTAGATTGTTAGATGTTGCCCACGCACAATGAATATTAGGTGCCAATAAGAGCGTATCGATTTGGCAATCAGATAGTTCTAAGGCTTGTCCCTAAAGAACTAAGCGGGTCTGGGCTATCTGTTCGTAGCCGGTGGAATTTTAATGGAATAGATAGAGAGAAGAGAGAGAGAGTCAAAACATGGTGGCCGGGAGCCGACAAAAAAAGACTGCCCGCAAGTGGTGCTGCTTCTGCTTCGGCTTGGCTCTCATCGTGTACACAGTTGCACACAGACAGACAGGCCAGACACAAAACAGTTGCCATAACGCCGAAGATTTGCGTGTCTCTTGCCTCTTTGCTCGCGAAGTGAGTTGCCTCAATTCGTGCTGCAAAACAAAAAAGAGCTGGCGAAGATGCATGCTTACGGCAGCTTTATTGCTTCAAAGCAACCGAGACATTAAGGTACTCCAACAAATATATAAGTAACTGTGACACCTAGAGTGCTAAGCAGGCTCTTCTACCATACTCTTTAACAAGCGGCAAAGATTCGTATTTGAGGTGTGAGAAGTTAATATCGAGTGAGTTGGGAACTGCTGACACGCGCAATGGAGGCAGTTTAAGATGCGCATATTCATCGGATAGTATGTTATAAACCACTCCAATTGCGATCCCATCTAATCGTGTTGTGAGTCTCAGCCACTTGTAGGTTGATTGAATTGTTCACCGGAGGGACACAATTTATAGAAACAGTTTCCGAAGCCTTTGTGCAATAGTGACGGACTAAATTTACACACACTTAGTGGCGCGGGGGGGGGGCTAGAATGTTGGTGTCATGCACGACAATTGTTGATAGTTTGGACGTTAGGTCTATCGAATATCCTCCAAACACTGACGAGGATTGTGGATTGTGATAGATGGGAAATGGGAAAATAATCAATCATCATGAGTCACAAATTACCATAGGCACGCAGTGTTGTGTTGGTCCGACTAACAAGCAGCGGCCTTGAAAGACGCACTGACCGAGCTCACACTCCCTTTCTTCGTTGAAATGTTTGCTAGCCTCTTTGTGGCCAACAGCTGCTCGGGTTGAGTAAAGAGCTTATTATGTTGCAATTCTGCTCATGACGCACACGTAAACTATCTCTACTGCAACACGGACAATACCGAGGCAGCCGTATCGTCAAATAACAGCCTAAAAATTAAGACGCCTACCCTAATTAGGTTTAGGTGCTTGTATATGCCCTGGTCGAGCCAGGGGCCTCACAAAATGATAGGGACGATCTCATTGGGATCGGAGAACGTGAGGGGGTCAACCTGTACTAAGTCGCTAGGCCATAATGGCAACCTGAAGCATAGAGGGCTACGGATTACATTTCGAACCCTTGGAATAGACTCATGATACGATACTATGCCAGAGTTGAACCAATTTGTTTCGCAGACAACTCGCGCAGGTGATTCAGGCCGCGGTTGCCACTATTCATCCGACAAGGTGGTAGAAAATCTAATGATTAGTGATCCATCCATATTGCCCAACTCCATCCTGTGCGACAGGCAACTTGATCTACCGGCAGCAAGGTTAGCAGTGTTAACAAATGATGAAGAACAAAAGTCAGTCGCTATCCAAGGACAGACAAATCATCACCACCCACACCATGAGTCCGCACAAATTTCTAGGAATACGACAAGTCTAAGTCGGTGCTCACTTCACACGGCTGCCTGCTGATTAGTGTGCGCATTATCAATAAGTGTGGCCTTAGGAAGTTACACAAGAACATGAGAGTGCGCCCGTCACCGAGTGTGGCCTTCTATCGATGCAAATAGTCGAATATTGGTAATACCCGCAAATTAGGTCGCGAATATTATCTGTAACTGCTAGTAGCTGGCAAGTGGTCGATTATTTCGTCGGAGGCAATCTCATAAGACATATTGGACTGACTGAGAGTGTATTCCAATACAAACACATACTGCCTCAAAGAGAAGAAATTTATGTTTTTGGTTGAGGTGAGCGGAGCGAGCAAACATTTCATAATTGATGCGCACGCGCTGTTCGAATCTCATGGGTGAGCGCGAACAATAGCTGAATATGGGGAAAATCTCAATGGTACGATGATCTTTATTGGCTTTTTTTTCGCCGATAACGCGCGACTTGGGACGCACAAGGCTGGATACATGAAGTTTTGATGATGCGCGGGCGGCGCGAAATTAGCGGTCCGATCGTTCAACAAGAGCGGAAACAATCACGGGCGAGTTGATTGGCTCACCTACGGGCGAGCAGTTGTGCTTGTGAGCGCGCGATGCATTCACCTGGGCCACAGCGGCCACCTGATGCACCGCTCCCGGACTATTGCGGGCCTCGGGCCCTATTTCGTTGACTAGCTCGCTAGTGTGTGAGCTTGTCTAGTGAACTACTCGAGCCCGATCATTTTTGATTCTGATTCTAGGCGCATGGGGGGGGGATGGACTGGCGCGCGCCTCTTGCGCTAACAACTCGCCCAGTTGTAAATTCAAGAGATGTTCGTCCAGAGAAAGAGTTGAGATGTCTCGATTTCTCTTGGAATAGATGTTCGTTCAGAGATCTAGTAAAGAATGCGCGCCCGCGCACGCAGCTGACACGCATTTGAAATCGAGAGCGCGCACGCACGTATTCCGAGAGATGCACCAGTTGCACCGATCAGACGGGGGACACGCCGCGCACTCAAGGCGCGCATGCTATTTAATGATTTAAGAGATTGCGTGTGTGAGGAGCTCTGGAGTGCACAAGCGAACGTGCCTATTCATCAGTCTGTCTACATCTGTTTGTTTGTGTGCTAAGAAAAAGATTGCCTTTTGAGTAGAGTTGTGCGCCACTCGGCCACGCACCCACGCACCGGAGTCAGCCCGTTCGCGACTGGGGACGCGCGGCGGCGCTCTTTGCGTTATCAGCTGGACGCGGCGAACGCCCTAGTTGTGTACGGGAGCAACGAGAAGTTGTTGCGCATATGTAGTAGACGAGCGAGTACTCTCGTCGCCGTCGCCTTGGGCGTTGTTTTGCATGTGCGCCATGCTGAGTCCGCTAGACGCGCGTCCAATCTCTGATAACAATTGTCGCCAACTCATGTTAAAAATTGAGTCGGCGGATCTTTGCCAATCAAAAAAAAAAAAAATAATAATAATAATAACAATCAAGAGGCACGTTCAAATCACACTCAATAAGCTCACACTGAGGTGCGGGGCGGGGCGGAGCGAACCAGGGGGAGACAGCCAGACAGGCATATTGATCGACTCTAGCTTCTCCGTCGAGCTCAAAAACATGAGCGCTATCAGCAGCACGGGTCTAGTTTGCCTGTGTTGAGTCGCACGAGCGACTTCCTCGAGGTCCCCCTGTCTGGCCGTGCCAACAGCGCCGATAATGAGTGCCAAGTGTTTGTGCCAACTCATCAGATGGCAAATGATGCGGCCGATGATCATGATGAAACTGGCGTGCTTACAAGGACTTCTCACCAATTGTGATACGCGGATTTTTAGAAGTCGCGCCAGTTAGCGGGAAAAGATGACTCCCAAAATGGCTTTCAATTGCCCGGAAGAGTAACATCGGCTAGACTAGCGTAGTGATCGTTAGGCTGAATATTGAAGCGTAAACAGTCGCGTTGTCGTGTTGACTGGTCTCGGATCGGGGCGCCAGCCGCGGGGAGGGGGGGCGAATGTCGCAAAACCGTCTAATGTGACTATCATTTTTGGGCTGCACACTGGCGTCCGCTGATTCCGTTGGTTAGGCCAGTCAGACGGCCAGACGTCTATGCTGATTGCGCTGCGCAATGTGCACTCAGAAGGCTAGTGTGCCGAGGCAAACGGATAGTTTGATGTGAGACAATTGTGATTGCGCATGCACGAGGCCCAACGCTAACAAACCCGCACGAGATTGTGTTATATAACTGTAAGCTGGTATGCGCACAACTGGCCAGATGCTCACTATAAATATGACTGATAACCATATAAATAAGCGTCAGACTTGAAATAATACTCGTCGAGTTAACAAGAGCGACTATGTGCGCAGTCGCGAACGCACTTGTGAGCTCGTGCACGCGAACGAACGCCTCATCGTGAATTTGCAGTTGCTGGGTGCAACTGTTAGTTTAAACATTCTCATTTGCGCGATCAATGAGTCAAGAACAAAATACCAACGAGTGCTATATGAAAGTGTGTGTGTGTGTGTGAGAGAGAGAGAGAGAGAGACAACTTTGTTAGAGAATCAATTGTTGTTATCATTGTAGTTGCAAGTCGAGTCTTTAATTACATGTCAACTAATTAACAAACAATACGGAGAACACGAATTAATTGGTGAATTCAACATGTAAATAAAGCAGAACAAATCAAGCAAGATAAAACGCGCTAACTATCACGAGGCGAACAATCACCAAGTAAGGTGCCCGTCATGTGGAAATGGTTTTGGCCCATGAGAGGCGATGGTGGCAGTGGCGGAAATGATAGCGGCAACGGCGAGAGCCGCTCACCTCCGTTTCGGCAGCGCGAGTTACCACAAAGTTGCGTGCCGCTCAGGCGTGGCAGCTGGGTGGATCACAAGGAGGTGCACGTAATCAACGAGCATCGATTCACGGCCAACATTTTGATACAGCCCACAGCTTGTTCGCACTGCAAGAGTTTCATCTGGCGAGGCATAGCGGGGCAGGGCTACAAGTGCCAGCTGTGCTCGCTTTTGGTGCACCAACAATGCTACAATTTGGTCGTGACCCGTTGCCCAGGTGCCGGTTCATTCGAGTACGAACAGGATGCCAAACAACGCGACGACGACAACAGAGGACCAGGACCAGGACCAGGACCAGGGCCAGGGCCAGGGCCAGGAGATGCCGGTTGCTCGCACGCGGCCAGCGCGACAGTTGACAGCGGATTTGGATTGAATGTTTACCACACGTTCAAGAAGCATTATTTCGCCTGGCCAAGCAGCTGCGACCACTGCGGTAAGCTCATATTTGGCGTACTCCAATCGCAGGGAGCTCTATGTGTGCACAACAAGTGCAACACTAAAGTGCATCTCAAGTGCGCCAACAAAGTGGCAAACGATTGCGGCGTCAACCAGAAGCAACTGGCCGATAGTCTCCTGTCGTTGGGCACTACAAGTGATCGTATCGATCAAGACGCTCGTATAAAACGCAGGTTGGGTTTAAGAGCGGCAGTGTTTAAGGCGCCACGATTCAGATCAAGCAACAGAGGTGCCGCAGACACTAGCGGGGCTCTTTCTTCTAGCGCCCCCATGTGCCAGACGGTGCCCGTCGGGGTGAGCGCGCCAATCGCGGATGTCGGTCCAGATGCCGACCAGCAGCGAGCTCGAAAGGAATACAATCTCGGCGCAGCTTTTAGCATGCTAACTCTAGGATGTGGCGGCCGCGTTAGCAGCCTTCGTGACAATAGTCCCAGGGGCAGCACTGACAAGGACCGCGCCAAGAGTGAGCGCGACATAAACAATAACGAGATGCTCGAAGGATTGCTCGCTGGAGGAGAGGAGACAGCCGAGGAGACAGCCGAAGGGACAGCCGAGGAGACGTCCGAGAGGCGCTGGTCCACGATCACTCGGCGGCCCTCCATCTCTAAACGCGTGCGGAGAGATTCCGAGCGACCGAGTGTCTCGCAAGACCCGGACGCTTGTCTCTCGACTCGGCCGGCCCGCTACTAGGTGGTCGTCGGCCTCAGGCTCGCAGGTATGCACCAGAGGATCTTGAGTTCATCAGGATGCTTGGCTTGCGATCGTTCGGGATGGTCATGGTCGACCCACTTGGGTATGTGTAAGGAAAATAGTTATAATGGTGCCTCTGCAGCCATATTCTGTGGTACGCCCGAGTACATCAGCCCGGAGATATTGATTGAGGCCGAGTGCGGAACCTCTGTCGATTGGTGGGCCATGGGCATACTTTTATATGAGATGTTCACCGCACAGTAGTGATGACTATTTACAGGGTGATCAGGATTTCTTAAGTCGCGACCAATTAAATTCAAGCTGAGGAGGAAATATTCGTCAGGGATTCCAAATCATCAAAACCTCATGTCTCCAGCCTTGTGCGTCCCAAGTCGCGCGTTATCGGCGAAAAAAAAGCCAATAAAGATCATCGTACCATTGAGATTTTCCCCATATCCAGCTATTGTTCGCGCTCACCCATGAGATTCGAACAGCGCGTGCGCATCAATTATGAAATGTTTGCTCGCTCCGCTCACCTCAACCAAAAACATAAATTTCTTCTCTTTGAGGCAGTATGTGTTTGTATTGGAATACACTCTCAGTCAGTCCAATATGTCTTATGAGATTGCCTCCGACGAAATAATCGACCCCTTGCCAGCTACTAGCAGTTACAGATAATATTCGCGACCTAATTTGCGGGTATTACCAATATTCGACTATTTGCATCGATAGAGGGCCACACTCGGTGACGGGCGCACTCTCATGTTCTTGTGTAACTTCCTAAGGCCACACTTATTGATAATGCGCACACTAATCAGCAGGCAGCCGTGTGAAGTGAGCACCGACTTAGACTTGTCGTATTCCTAGAAATTTGTGCGGACTCATGGTGTGGGTGGTGATGATTTGTCTGTCCTTGGATAGCGACTGACTTTTGTTCTTCATCATTTGTTAACACTGCTAACCTTGCTGCCGGTAGATCAAGTTGCCTGTCGCACAGGATGGAGTTGGGCAATATGGACGGATCACTAATCATTAGATTTTCTACCACCTTGTCGGATGAATAGTGGCAACCGCGGCCTGAATCACCTGCGCGAGTTGTCTGCGAAACAAATTGGTTCAACTCTGGCATAGTATCGTATCATGAGTCTATTCCAAGGGTTCGAAATGTAATCCGTAGCCCTCTATGCTTCAGGTTGCCATTATGGCCTAGCGACTTAGTACAGGTTGACCCCCTCACGTTCTCCGATCCCAATGAGATCGTCCCTATCATTTTGTGAGGCCCCTGGCTCGACCAGAGCATATACAAGCACCTAAACCTAATTAGGGTAGGCGTCTTAATTTTTAGGCTGTTATTTGACGATACGGCTGCCTCGGTATTGTCCGTGTTGCAGTAGAGATAGTTTACGTGTGCGTCATGAGCAGAATTGCAACATAATAAGCTCTTTACTCAACCCGAGCAGCTGTTGGCCACAAAGAGGCTAGCAAACATTTCAACGAAGAAAGGGAGTGTGAGCTCGGTAAGTGCGTCTTTCAAGGCCGCTGCTTGTTAGTCGGACCAACACAACATTGCGTGCCTATGGTAATTTGTGACTCATGATGATTGATTATTTTCCCATTTCCCATCTATCACAATCCACAATCCTCGTCAGTGTTTGGAGGATATTCGATAGACCTAACGTCCAAACTATCAACAATTGTCGTGCATGACACCAACATTCTACCGGGAGTTTGGAGCCTCTTGGACAAACTCTGCTCTCTCTCTCTCTCTCTCTCTCTCTCTCTCTCTCTCTCTCTCTCTCTCTCTCTCTCTCTCTCTCTCTCTCTCTCTCTCTCTCTCTCTCTCTCTCTCTCTCTCTCTCTCTCTCTCTCTCTCTCTCTCTCTCTCTCTCTCTCTCTCTCCCTACACTCGTTCTCAATTCATCTGTCGTGACTCAAACCACACTGCAGATTCGCACTAGTTGATTGTGAGCTCGTTTCTCGAAACACTTGAACATCCTGAAGTGTCGATGGCGGTCGATAATACACCTCTAAAAACAACCGATTGGCGCCTTTTGATCACGCATGAGCGCCGCATTGGTCAAATCGAGTTCAATTGACACCAGGCAACTCGAGCTAATTAGAGGCTCTTGCTCGTTTATGTTAGCTGTGATAGATTCAAACAAAGCGTTTGTATTCTATTCAATACATAACCTCCTTATCGATGAACCATCTCGGCTACACGTGTGCTCTGGATCTGCTCCTGGCTCGTGCGCTTCAGCGCAGGCATTCCTGTTTCAAACTCACAGTTCGGCCGCGTTATCAAATGCAAGAGCATCTTTTTACTTGCACACAGATTGTTTCATCTCGTTGTACCGGTTAGTGAACTATGGGCTGACTGTTTATGAACACGACCAAGTGTGTTTATCTCGTACAACTTGTTGACAGCAATCTCTGGCATGTGCCATTACTCGGCCGAGTTGCATGCTGCAAGTTCGAAATTGTCGCTGTTGTCGGGCACAGAGGACGAAGTATAGGACACTTGCTTCGTGGCTCAGGAGGGCAGAACCTTTCGCATAACGAGGGTGAGATGCTGATTTGAGTTATGAAATATCAAAGCGGTACGATCGAAGAGGCGCTCACCTGGTGCACCAAGGCAAGCCGAACCAATGAAGGCGTCGAATATTAACAGTGGCATTTGCGGAATGTAGTGCGCTGATAGAGTACCATATGCTTGAACAAGCGCGCACAAATTTGCAAAGTGGCTGCGCGCCGTGCAAAGCAGAGAACCACATCTGCAGTTAGGTAGCCTGCCTGTGCTACAGTGCTGGGATTAAATCTTTGCACCGCGTGCGTCTTTGCTCTTCCTTGCGCGCATGCGTGTTTATTTAGTATTTTGTAAAACCCCCGTCTGCATCAACGCACGCTTGCACACGTTGAGCCCATTCTGCCTAATAATCGCTGCCATGAGTTGCGCACTGCAGTCGAAAACTCTCGCACACGGCAGAAAGCGGTCATGGTGCAAAGACTTAGTCCCAGGACTGTAGTGTTTGCGCGCGCTTTCTCTCGTTCACATAAGCGTCGGATCGAACTCGTGCCCTGCAATCTAGGCGAGTGAATCGAAGACGAAGGGAGAATAGGGTGACTGGAAAAAACAACAACTCCGAGAGAGCAGCGCCGCATCTGCTGCATCAATTTTGAGCAAGTTGCCTTCCGCGGGTTCCCCTCCTCTCGCTTTTTCCCCTCTCATTATAACTATCTTATTCTACTGACTTGATGCCGGTAAAGACATATATTTTAGGAAGGCATCGAGTTAATGAAGTGGTCCTCTCTCTCTCTCTCTCTTACACACACACACACACTAACATACAATGAGAAGACGCCAGTACACACTTGACGCGATACAATCAGACAGAAGTCCAGAAGGAGTCGTTTAACAACACACACACACGCACTCGCTTGCACACTTGGCATTAACACGGGCAACATGACCGCCGCCAATAAAGTTGGTTGTTGTTCAAACTATTGCAGTGACTGAGATTCTCACACTGACATTGGAGAGAACGCTGCAGATCATAAAACACCTCTCACTACAGGTGCCGAGCGAGAACGGCGGGCCAGGGGCGTAGCATCTGCAGAGTGCAGCTGCGAGAAAGTCTCAACCATATCTCGTCGCTTTTCGGTGCTGGCGTCGCGTACATGGGCCCATCACACATCGGCATCACATAAAAACTTAATGTAACTAAGCGACCAATAGCATCACGAACAACATAGGTGAAAAGAACAGAAATAAGATTAGTAATAAGTGAGAATAATTACTATACGATGATAGCACATAAGCACTCACTATCAGTACCACCGTCAGCATCCCGACCAAAGGGTCCAAGCTCTTCTAGGAACTCATCACGTGTAGTACATAAAGGCCAACAATTAGATGACAGGATTGGAGCTGCCTTTATTAGATTTAGTGTGCCTCAGAACTTATCGTAGACAATGAATATCAAACAAAAATGTCCATGTATTGCCGATCTCTGTCAACAGACAAATTTGCAGAAACTATCGAACAAATTAGCCAAACCAAGAGTGATGTGCCTTGAATTACAGATGCACCAACACTATTCAAGTTATACAATAATACAACTATCTTGAGCTAGGGATCACACTAATTTCTCTGTGATCAACAGGGGCGATCAGAAGCAGTTGCGGGACCACGATAATTTGTATCAACAGGGCATATATTGACATGTGAAAATGACCAAACAATCTATTGCCAACAACAATCAGCGACGCTCTTTCTTTCAGCTGGCTGGTCACAAAGAGTGTTTCAAGGTTGGCCTCGAGCCAGATACCATCTTAAAAAAGTCCACCGGTAACGAACAAGAATGTCTCGAAGAGATACAGAGTGACACTCACCTGGCGCGTTTTGCGCCCAAACTATTTGGCACCACCGAGATGGGTGGCGAAACCTATTTGAAGATGCAGGACTTGTTAGCAGGCTTTACAAATGTTTCAGTCATGGATGTAAAGATGGGCTATCGAACTTATCGTGAGGACGAACTCTATAAGGCGTTGCGTGATACGCAATTGCGTCATGACATGTTCGATAAGATGGTTGAAGTTGACGAGAACGAGCCCACAACTGAGGAGCGAGTACAGCGGGCTGTTACGAAACCACGCTATATGATCTGGCGCGAGTCCGTTAGTTCGACGGCCAATCTTGGCTTCAGGATTGAGGGTATGCGCCTAAATGATGGCACGATTGACAAAAATTTTAAGACCTTAAAAGACGAGCAACAAATAGCCCATGCCTTTATGAGGTACACCAAGAACTTTGGCACAAGATTGAGGTACCTCCATAGATTGTATGATCTCAAGCGGGCGCTTAAGAGGTCGAGTTTCTTCTCTACTCATGAGCTAATCGGAACCTCCTTGTTGTTCATCCACGACGATGATAAGGCGGGCGTTTGGCTTATCGACTTCGCCAAAACTCATCGTTTGCCCGATGGCGCTCAAGTAGATCACGTTAACAAGTGGGAGCTAGGCAATCATGAGGATGGCCACTTAGCAGGTGTCGAAAATCTCATCCGTTTATTCGAGTCTATTACCAAACCTGTCACGATGACGAACAGGAGCCAAGCGTTAGTACCCGTAACGGCGCCAGAAGCAACAGCACTCGTGACACCAAGGACAGCGTCAGTAACTAATACCATCTCAGGATTAGAATACAACAAACAGGCAGACGTGTCATCGTCAATGAAATTGAGCATTCGAACAAGCTGAAATATGATAGAAATTGCAGCAGCAACAACGAAACATGCTACATTGTGTCGTCACACTGTATATGGTTGTAGTGATTGCTGCCGCTGCCAAGCAATGGATTAAAATTTATATTGTGTGACAATTAAAATGATATATGAATGCCGAAATTTGATTTGTCGTCGACTATCACAATTGTTATCGATGCATGCTCTTCTATACTGTCAGTTTGTTGAAGTGTACTTGTTTTTTTTTGATGCGCCATTTCAATCACTGTATTCCTTGTCATTGTTACCTGGATTGAGTCGTATTATTGGCCTGACTACTTGAGTGATCGAAGATGTTCACCCAAAGTTACGTCACTCTCATCCTTCTTGTCGAACGCAGCTGTCATGACGCCTTCCTCTCTGACGTCGATTAGAATGTGCTTGTCGCTACAGAACATTGGCGACAAACCGACCAGTAGCTCGACAGTGTCGCAATCGTAAACAATGCAATAATCAAATGTTCGTCTCGTGAACAACAGGCCGCCAATTGACATGGCAAAGGTGGTTATGACAACAGGTGCCAACTCGTGCTGTCGTATGTAAACATCAAATTTTCTATCCAAATCCATGCTTTCGTCCTGGGGCACCTTAACTAGATTACTAGCATACTGATAGCGCGCCTTGGTTGACTTACCATCGTCGATTAGGATAAATTTACACTTCTTTTGTAACGTTCGCATGAGATCTGTCAAATGATCGATGTTCTGTGCAACTATGAGTACAGTCTTATCGAGCGAGCGTAGCACATGCACAATGCTCGAGACTACTTTGTTAACTTTGGTCTTGCTTGAGATGGCGTCCTCCTTTAAAATGTAATAGTTGTCTGTTGACACGGCCTCAATAACGGGTTGTTGCAAGTTACACTCAAGTTCAGCTATCTCGTCGAAGCCAGCCGAGAGTACAAACAAATTAAGGTCAACGTTCTCGGCTGGCTTGAACTTGGGATCGAGAATCAGTTGTCTAACTCGGTCACACCGCCAATCCTCACGTAACAACAATCTCACTAGAACCATCCTTTCAATGTCCACATTGGCTCGTTTCTCAATGCGATCCACCCGATACATCACATTCGGGTTATTAATGTCGAGAGATCCCTCGTAGATTTTTAGTATAAGTTCATTCTCTTTAAGCTCTTGCATGAAGCCGATAGCGATAGCTGTAGATGAATTCTGGCTATCCATACTCGATTTATCCTCATCTAAGCTGATTGCCAATCGGAATCGTGAAAAGTTGAGATTCGTATCAAAGGGCTTGAGTTCTGGCTCATCGGAAAGTTTCACTTTCTTTGGTTTGAAATAGTCGTCAATTTTCATCTTCTTGATACTCGAATGTGACCCGTTAGACTTCTGGTCTGACTCCTGAGAAGGCGCATTGATCTCTCTGAGATTGCCTTTGTGATCAGGATGCCGCCTGAATTTGATGATATTATCCTTGGAATTTGTTGCTTGTAGCTTGCCAAAACCTGTGCCGTGAGACTCGGCATCAGCCGACGAGTATGTCCAAAAAGAGCCTTTACTCTTGGGTTCCTGAATCTTGTCCCCATTGGGCCCGATACTACGGGTTGTGCTCATCATGCGAACTAATTTCTCGTGGTATTTCGTGAAGAAACTTCTGAATTTCCCGTCTAGATGACCTATAGCCTCCTGACGAAGCGACATCATGGTTGAGAAGCGATCCAGATCGTGGTCGTACATTTCCGACATGAGGATACACTCGGTCAGTCTTTCACAATTTTTACACATTCGCAACTGGTTCTCCATCTCAGGGCCAAAAAAGTAACTCTTCATATGATAGTTGAGTTGGTTTCTTCTGAGCAATAAGTCACGTTTGGTTGCATGCGTGAGGGTGACATTGTGCATGGCAGCCTGGTTCTTTAGGTAAATTACAAAGCCTTGGTTGGTCTCGTTATACCGATCCTCTATCATCATACTATATAAACTAACCTGTGCCGAGTGTGAGAGTGACAAGTTAGGGTTACCGGTTTTGAGCTCGAGAGGTAGTGTCTTGTCCTGTGTAGTTCTGGTTCTCTTATCGTGAACACGTACTGCACCAGTGACATCTATTTTACCCTTGAGGCCATATTTGGTCGACCACACATTCTCCTCAATATCGGATACACCGATAATCTTCACTTCGAGATCCTTGTCGTTTGTCAGCGGATATCTTGCATCGCCGAGCATGTAATTCTGTATCCATTCCTTAACACTGTCCAAATAAGAAAGTGCCTCGGTTCTGACATCACTCATGCGGAGTTCGACTGAGTATATCTCAAGCATTACAGTCGCATCATCAAGCAAATCATCTAAGAATTTGGTCAATGCAGCTAGATCCGGATTCTTTTGCTTGACACCGTATTGGAATACTTCGTGAACAAGAGTTCCCACAAGCATAGCTCGATTGGTGCCAACTTGGCCAAGGAAGACATGATTGAGCCAGGCTTTGCGCTCGCAAAATAGTGTCGAGGCAACCGCTGTGCATGTTATCAGGTTATCGGGTTCTAAAACGAGCAAGCCGTTTGAGTTATCAATGATATAGTGGCTTTCGACATTGCAATACTTAGCGTCTTTCAGATGGATTATAGCGCCACTAGTATATCTCAGTGACGTCCATAAGCCTTCGACAATGACTTTTACGGGACCCTCGTTATTATATTCACATGAGATATTCTTGGTGTTGGCCGATTTGTTGTCTGGCAAATAAGCATGTATATCTAATTTTACAGCCTCAAGCTGAACTTTGGATGGGCCAAGTCGTGTTATGGCATCAACTCTTAGACGAAGACATTGACCGGTTGATCTGTTTGAGCTTGATTCATGCATTGAGGCTTAGTTCAGTGAATAGCCAGTCTTGTAGGCTCAACAGAATATGTGACAAAAGTTTTAGGTATTATGACTGAGAGATCAATAAATGAAATCTATGAGATGGTCTTTTGCATACACTGGTCGAGAAAAGCGCGAAAACTCGATGTCAAATTAGCGCGCAGCGGCCATGTGGCACTATTATGGAAGTTTCTCATCTCGTCTGGTCAACAAAATGACAGCTTGCAAGCCGCCTAATGAACCCAACAAGCTCATAACATCATGGACATTTATTCATATAAAGCTTCACTAGACGACGTAAATTCGTCTCAAATGATCATGAACATCGCAAGGCACTCGAACTGGATGGATGTTATCAAGTCGTGTCCAGCACAAGTCAAGGTTGCTCGTTGTGAACACGTGGTGTCCAGTGTTTTGCGAAGTAGACCCTAGAAGCCTGTAACTCTCATCACTCTTAGTTGGCACTGGTTTTTTGCGTCTGAACTTGCGTACGTGTATCATGCTATCATTTGTGACATAGAAATGCTGGTAGAAGTCATGTCTGAGCTCATAGAAATGCAGATTAAACAAAATATTGGGGCAATCTTTGACGTAGAAGGAAACTCTAGAGCCAGGCTTACGCCAGTTCGATATCATTGTGACGCCAATCATCTTGGCCCTAGACAGATCACTAAGCATCTTCTGGTCTGTCTCGCTAGAAAATAGGCCAATTTCTAAGTCGAGCGAGATTTTCGTATTCTTGTCAGGCCTGTTGCTAAGTTGGAGATTTGAAGAGTCAATATGATCATAAGATAGAGAATCGTCATTTTCAGAATCCACTTGCGGAATGTCCAATGCGCCTGCAGTAAGTTGGCAAAACTTGTTGTACGACAACAAGCTGGAGCCTGTCAACCAAAATCTAACCCCCCGTAGGTTTTAGAGAAGACATTCAAAAATTGTATAGCGATGGAGATCTGGCTCGACCATAAGGCACGTTGCCTCTCCGATCGAGGCGGCGTTGAGGCGTCAAGACTCTTGAGATATTCATTGAGCTTGCGATTACCGTCCATGAGCCCGCTGATGTTAAACGACGAACGCTTACAGTGCAAATAAGTGTTGTTGGCATAAGTCAATAATCTCGCGCTAATTGGCTCAAACACTCTCAGCTGGCCTATATGTTTTTCTGGATCCAGCTTGTATTTAAGAAGATCGTGGGCATTGCTCACGGTCGAAATGTCGCGCTTTGTATGAATATAACTATGGCTCAGGGGTACTCTAAAGTCTATCGAGTGTACACCATACGCGAGTAACTTGTGCCGCTCGATCTCATTCAAAGCTAGACTCGGTTGGATCCACTCATTCTGCGGGCGAAATTCATAATTGTACAGGACAAAAAGGTGTATCACAATGAATGGCCATCGACTGGTAGTCGTCTTGGACGTGTGACAGAATTTGCTAAGCTTGAAGCTAGATGCGAGTGAGGTTGTATTCAAGATAAATAAGTGCGCCATGAACTCGGTGTATATTTTGGATATCTCATACGTGTTCTGCTCAAGTTGTTGCCTCGTCAACAAATCGCTTATTCTGTGTTGCTGGCCGCCCGCTGAATCCTTAAGAGCATCTACCTGAACGTCGTCTAGCTGGTGTATTTGGCGCCGGTAGACCTCGGGTGCCATTGTCTCACTTGTGTCGTCATACTTTAGGAGGTGATAATAATTTTTTAGATCGTCATAAAGCGCAATCAAATTTGGCTGGCCCCCGCTGGTCTCGTTTATAGCGGCCAAGTGGATTATGGATTTGTCGCCACTCTCTTGTCGGAACTTACTGCTAAAATGTATGGACTCTCGATTTGTCTTTTGTCCATTCAAGTCGTCAGTCTCCTCAACCGCCAAAGCATCGAGCAAATCTTCATCCATAATGACAAGCTCTACCTGGTGCTTTTTGGCTAACTCGGAGATTTTATCTAAATGCGGATAACTGTGACAAAACCAGCCTGGATTCTTAATGAGGAGGCGCTCCTCGTCTGAGTTACATTTCACGACTAATGCATTCCGTCGCTCGTGACTACCTAAATAATGGTGCGCTACAAACAGTTGAACGACGATAATCACAATAGTTATCATGAGTGCGAGGACAAAGTTTGAACCAAAATAATTGTTTCTTTGCTTGAGTTTTGTCTTGATGGGGCTGGCATTTGGAGTGGATGGCGCCACAGCTGGCAATGGAAGTTGATGCTTAACCTGACGCCAGTTAATAGTAGCATTGTATCTATTGGTCAAGGTGTTCATGATTGTCGCCACAACCAAGACATTTTGCTAATCAAAGATGGTCATAATGTTGACCCGTCAAACTAACCCTCTCATCTTGTGCTATGTACGCATTTTAATAATGTAAGATAAAAACATATCAGCAAATTTGCGAGTTGCAGCGCTAGGCGGCAGGATTTCACCGCGACTGGCGACATTGCGCCTCGCACGTGTGCTCGCCTGTCGCGTTCGTGCTTCGCGAAGGATGCTTCTAGAGGAGCTCAATTTTGAGATCGTACTCGCCGCACAAGTCTCGATTTTCTTCATAGAGTATTCTCAGGCGCGCCATGTAGAGCGAGTGAAAGTGGTCGATTTGCTTCTGGCTTGGCTCCGCAATCCGCTTCACCTCTATCGGGTCGCCCATGCACACAGTTATGGGCCTCTTGAACGGCATGATACCCGTGGCCACCACAGTTTTGAGCCAAAGAAACTGGCGCCATAATATATGGGATGCTTGAACTTGAACAGATGATACCACTTGGTCTCGAGTCGGTGCGAGAGCGATCCAGGTCGGAGATTAACCTTCTTGAAAACACTGTTTTCGCCAAACGCTATACAGGGCACAAGGTGGGCTCCGTGTATGAGCGCCTTCTTGACAAAACCCTTGCGCGTGACACAAACAATCTTGAGCGCGTGCATATCGGACAAATCCGCTTCCGCTAGGCCGCCGCCACACAAAGCCAATAGGTTACCAGAGGCGGTGGCGTCGGCGTGCGCACTCTTACCTCCACTGCCTCCGTCGGCTATCTCCTGTTGTTGTTTCCATTTTTTAGACAGAATATAGTCGAAACTTGCCGAGTTCACTGAGCAATCGCCGCGCAGGCCAAATGTTTCGCGCATAACGGGCACCAAAAACGACGTCTCATGTACCATGAAGCGCGACTTGATACCCGGAAAGAGTTGGCTAAAACCCAGCGCGTCTGTTGCAAAGCTACAGACACACCCGAAGGCGCTGATTCCGTGCGGATGATAATTAAGGATGTAATTTTCGCTTGGATTTAGCTTGAATTCGCGCGAGTGGCGCATGCGAATGGGAAAATAGGCGGCCAAGTAGCGCCAAAAGCGAGCTTTGTGGACCCACTGCCAACGGCGGCCGCCTCGGTTGCATGTTTTGGCATCAATAATTAAGTAGGAATAATAAATAACAGTTATAAACCAAAGCCTAGTGAATAGTAGCAAATAGATGAGTGATGCAAAGGCAAGTAGGGAGGCAAGTGGAACTAACGAATAGAGAGCCGTGCAAAAGTGCACTAGGGTCCCATTCAGATTCTCACGGTCCTCTCGATGGTCAATAACAATAAACTTGCTGCCGCTTGACATGTTGCTTTTGTTTTCGCTATTTTTGCCGGCTCCCTCTCGCGTAATCGTTTGCTGCTTCCGTCGCGCTGAACTGTCAATCGCTCCCGCGGCGGGCTTCTTGCGCTCGTCCATCGCTGACGGCAGTTGCTCGTCCACATCCAATAGGTGCCAATCATCTGCTGCCTCTGTCTCACTGTGTCTCGCCTCTGTTGATTGGCTTTGTGGCTTTGTGACTGTGTCGCCACAGATCAGACCAACTCGCGTCTGCTTTCCGTCCACCTGCAGTCGACCGTTGCACGCATTGTTGTTGGCGTCGCAGTCTTGAGCTCTCGCTCGCTCGAGCGCGTCGCCATCATTTGGACGATCGGCCATCAAATTGGTCGGCTCTCGCACGGTTGTTGTTTACAACAATCGCTTAGATCTCACTGCGTCTACGCGCCCTCGTCTAGGTGCGACTTTTGCCTCGCTCAGACTTCAACGAGACCAGACTAGACGGACCTGTCGAGAGCACACTTTAATTGTCCTGTTTACCCGCTCGCACCCACCTGATGGCCCTCTAAAGTCACGCGATTACCTCGTGTCTATCACGCACACGCGCAAGCTCGTTGATCAACTCTCGTGGTGACGAGTTTTGGCTGGTCGCCGGGTGGCGGATGATGTATTCACACACGTAAATTGTGCGAATATATTGTTTAACGGGAAGATTTCTGACTTCGACGAGACGTTTACTTTGTTTGCGTTCTTACAATTTTTCGTCGTGTAAGTGTGATTGTGTGAGAGCTCGACCAAACAGGGCCGTGGATGGGCAACTTTCCTAGAGAAGCGCTCTCGCTTGCCTCAGGTTTTCAGACGCCAGACCGTTCGTTTGCCCGATAGCAAGCCAGCTTGTATCCAGCCGGGCTCGATGTGCCCATGCACATTTGAAGTGAAAGTGAAGTATCCGCCCTGCTAGCTTCCGAGCTTGTGCGACCAACTAGATTTGGCTAGTCCGCTCGCTATCCCACTTGGTTGCACAAAGGAAGATGCGGAAGGACGGAGCAGAACGCACTGCTTGCGTGATGAGCGGTCGCCAATCAAGCGCTCTCGACTACGACGCACCGAACGAATTGCGACAGACTATACACGCTCAACTTAGACACTAGGTCAGCAAAGCGCGCGGCGCACCTGCGCTGGCTAGCTAGACAGTAGGCGCATTAGACAACCAGAATCGGCGCGCACTAGGTAGCGTATCGGGGTGTTTAGCGCGCTTAGGGATTTTATCAAGTTATTAAAGAAACCCTGACAGACGGTCAAAAGTGTGGGCAAGTCGTTGTCCCACACTCTCTACTATTTCCGCGATTTTCGAGTTTAAAGTCCTGGTTGATTTAATAGTAGTGCAGGCTTTCGCATCCAGTCTGCAAGCTATATAACTGTCTAAAATTACTGCGCACAGCGAAGCTGAATTAACGCTATTCATGCGCACCAATTTGTGCAAAACCAAGATTCAGTACTCAAATATCTCGAAATCGGTCCAAAGTATCGAGCTAAAGATTGCCCACACTTAACACACTCGAGAAGAGCTAAAAGATTATCATATTCGAAACCCAACATGCAGGCATGTGCAGAACCGACACGTTCCGCTGTCATTTCAAAACTAGAGTTTTGTAGCAACTAGTGTATCAGTGGCTTGGATGCTAATGAGTGTGCATATCTCTAGAAACTCTAAAACCACACTGATTAACATACAATGACAGAGGTGACATCATAGAGACGTCAGTGTATAGTCACTGTCGCGATACCCATCGTGAATCTTAGCAATTCTATTATCCGCCTGCCCTGAGTTGACGACCAACTTGGCAGCCGTGATGATCTAGAACCTCTATCCTTCTCATCTGATGTTTTTTCACAAGAATTTGTGTCCCTTATGTTGTCTTAATGCTGTCAGTGGACAGAAAAAAAACAACATAATTTACGGGCGCCCCCGACACCACAAAAGCATGAAAACTTATAAAATTATAGGAAAAAGCTGAAAGATTGAATACATATATATATATATTTGAGTCTCTTTGTTACATCACAGTGATTAACCTCGCTAGTGTCAGTCAAATGTTTGCTTGTGGGTTTCTCATCGATGATGTGTTTCACTGGCACGCATCTGGCTTCGCGTGCGGGTGTACATATTTTAGGTGTGAGGTTCAATCATCGTGCTGGGCCTGTCGTGTGGGTGAAGATGGGGGCGTTGGATTTAGACTGTGCCTATCATCCAGGTCCTCGACGCCTTCCTCGGCTGAGCTGTCGTCCAGATTGTGTGGTGCACTTATAATATGGGGCATGGCAACATCCTTGGGAATGTATAGATTCTCCGCTAGCTCATCGCTGAGGTTGGCTTGAAGATATTGTATGTCGGCGGCTGTTATTCGAGGTAACTTAGTATCGAATGGATCGGGTTGTTTCGTTGCAAATGGGGGCGGGTAAGAGCGAGTGAGGCCAGGGAAGAGGCTGGATAAAAAATGTGGCCCCAATTTTGTGTCAAACTTTTTCCTAATTATCATTTCACTATCATACAATTCCTTTGATATTTTAGCTATACTATTGGCCCAATGGAGATATCGTCTCGAGAATCGCCTTCGCCTGAGCGCTTCAACGCATGCGGCCAGATAGAGATCTGGAGCCTTGTGCACTTGATCAATGATCTCAAAATGCCTATTCAAACGCACCAAGTTTTCCTTGTATATCATCAACTTGCCATCCAAATCGCTGATTTGCTGTTCGATATACATGATCCACTTTAGTCGTGCGTGTAAATTCATAGACAATTCGTGTTTTGCCTTTAAGCACCGCTCGCGATAATCACTCATCTTTTTGTGATTGGTTAACATCATTTGTAGCTGCTGCTTGTGGCTGGCTGATAAATCTGGGAGCAAGGTTAAATCTTTTATCTTAGAAAACCTTTCCTTATTATTATGAAAACTTGAAGCTAGCTGGCTTTGTTCATCGACAACTTTCTTGGCATCGTCCATCAACTTCTCTAGGCCAAACAATCGCTCCTCTAGGCCTTTGATCTCCTTCATGTTTGCATTATTAGCTGACCTCAGCAGCTCTTGAACTTCGGAACGTATCTGCTCGGCATTCGTCTCATTGAAACGTTCGAGACCTCGCCAACAGAGCTCAATGAGTTTCTCTAGACTATTATGGCTATCATGAAAATCAATCCACCGCCTAAGTGTGATGGTGGAAATATCCTCGAGGTTTGCGACCGTTGCTGATTGTAATGATTTTGGCAGTTGTACTGGTGGCGCTCCTGATTTATTATTTTTGCAAGTTTCGCTGGTGTTAACCACCGTGCACAATCGGTCGGCCTCCTGGTTTGCATCTAAAAACTCATCCTCCGACTGTTTGGTGTCCTCATCATTAGTAGTAGCCGTTGAGTCGGCATCCTCTGCTCCACTTGGACCAGTATTGTCGTGATCACTATTCTGATCATCACCCAAAGCTTGGGATCTTACATTTGCATCAGTTGGCTGCGCATTTAAATCATTTTCTTTGGACAACTCACTGAGATTGTCTAGAAAATCTACTTTCTGCTTGTTGGCGCTGTTTTGATCGACGATATTTTCTTTGTCTGTAGCTTCTCTAGATACGGATAAACATTTGGCACTATCACCACTGCTGGTGGACGGCGAGGGTTGCAGTAGCTTGTTTCCTTCTAATAGAGTTGGAAGTATTGGAACAACGTCCAATTGTTGAATATCGTCACCGAACTTTCTCAATAGTTGCTCATGCTTTGACTTGCTTTTTGTAAACTCATTGAAGGCCAACAACAACATTTCAGATTTGTTCTTAAAAGCACGTGTTAGATCCTCTAAATTGGCAGTCACCGCTGCCCAGCCTTGTTGTTGAAGATGCTGATCATGAACCAGACGCTCACAAGTCTCTCGCTGTTTCATAGCCTGATGATTGAGATCAGCTGCTAACTCAGTTCTTGCGAGGAGAGTATCCATACTTGGTTGCATGGACATACAACTCTCTATCATTTCCATCATGTCGGCATCATCCTCGAAATCCACATGTAATGGGGGCAACTGCTGTGCTTCAATATTTATTTTTGCAAAGAGAAATATTGGACTAGTATCTGTACCAGCGGAGCTGTATGAACAAATCCTATGTGAATTTGTTAGGCTCTCGCCACCGCTGATTAGTAGGACTTGTTTGTCCTCAGGTATATCTGCTTTCGTTACAATGGCCCTCTTGAGGTCGGAAACGGTTTCAGTCACTAATTTCATGTCGAAAGTCATCATGGTGCCCGTATCGACTTGAAATACGAACAACATTTTGGACGCAAAAGATATTGACTCAGTCAACAAGCGAATGAGCAAGGCAACTTGATGCTGATTCACTTGGTGCGTTGAGCGCTGCGACCAGCTTCAATATTACACTAGTCGATAATAAGTTTGGGCATCAAATAGCAAGTAGAACAGTTGGAGATGCTATCAAATACTTAAAAACGTGACAGTCTCAGTTGCCTGGTGATGCTTGTTTGCTTGATTTGGTGATATGATGCATAAATAATACATCGAGCTAACCATTAATTGATATGCTAATAAATTCTTGGGCTCTGGTCGGTCTGAATGTTGCATAGTCTAAATGTTGAATCAGTCATGTTAGCTAATAGATATAGCTCTCAGATTGGATGAAATGAATTGATAATCAGTCTTGTTTAAGCAACTTCATGAGAGTTTTGTATATTGAACTATCGAGGGTCATGTGCTCTTTAGTGTTGAGAAAGCGAGAAGTAGACTCAGCAGTCGAGGCAAGCAAAAGAAACGAAATAACAAAATCCGGAGAATGTGCCTTTAATTTGTGCGTTTTTTGTTCATTTGTTTGTAAACACAATTCTCGAGTAATCTTCAACTGTCACTGTACTACCTGCTTAGATGAACCACTATTGCGCCACTCTTTCTGGCACTCAGCACAACTGCACGCGGATGGTTTCATCTTGCGCACGTTCCTACTCGTGTGTAAGGCGCATATTCTAATGATCCCGCACACTGTGCAGAGTTCTGTACCACAACCGATAAACACCCGACCCAATCTATCTAGACTACTCGCTAGAGTCGAACCCCTTAAATATAGTATTTTTCACGAAAATGTTCGTTTTGACATCTGCGCATATTCTCTCTTGAGAACACTGTGTTTTCTAGAAAATTTCCTATCAAATAGTGCAGTAGAATGCCAGAATGGCAGAAGTTGTAACTCTACGTGAGGAAAAGCGAACGTTTTCGTTCAAGATACTGTTGTATGTAACATTATTATCAGCGTTACACGTGTGATTGCTACTTTGCATACGTTACAACCAAATACGACTCCCCAAGCCACAACGACAACTTGGATGATATTAGAGGGAATTTCTATCATCTCTCTTTCTCTTGAAGATGATATATCCAAGTTGGATAATCCAACTAATGTACAATTCTCCGAGTTAGAGGACAAAAAAATTTGTCAAGAGTGGGATTCGAACCCACGCCCTTTCGGACCAGTGCCTAAAACTGGCGCCTTAGACCACTCGGCCATCTTGACTCACATCCATGTTGAGAGTGCTCGCACGGGACAAACACAATTGAACTGTTCACAGACATTTCCGCACTCATTCCGATACTCTGTGTCCGATCTAAAACCGAATCCTATTGTCCTGGGTTGATTGTTCATCATACTCGAAACTTCTTATATTTATTGATCAACCATGGACAGATCCAATACAAGACTCCAAGTCAAGAACAAGGCGCCAGCTGCCGTCCAAATCACAGCCGAGCAGCTTATTAGAGAAGCCAAGGAGAGAGAACTCGAGGTAATTCCACCGCCGCCCCGGCAGAAGATCTCAGACGCTCATGAGTTAGCCGAGTATCAACTTAGGAAACGCAAGGAATTTGAGGATAATATCAGGAAATGTCGCTCAGAAAAAAATTATTACTTGAAATATGCAGCTTGGGAAGAAAGCCAAGGCGAGATTGTCCGTGCTCGATCAATATTTGAACGAGCTCTGGATGCAACGAGCCATAGGAACATCCAACTATGGCTTGCCTACATCGAAATGGAAATGAAGAACAGGCAAGTGAAGCATGCAAGAAATCTACTCGAGAATGCCACAAGAATACTGCCTCGTGTCAACCAATTTTGGTATAAGTGGGTCAAGTTCGAGCAACTTCTAGGCAATATACCCTATTGTCGTGAAATCTTCGAGCGTTGGATGGGATTTTTGCCAGGCGAGCAAGAATGGCGAACATATATTAACTTTGAGATGCAATACAAAGAGATCGATCGAGCTAGAGCTATTTATGCAAAGTATCTGATGTTGCACCGTGACGCTATCAATTGGATCAAGTTTGCTAAATTTGAGGAGCGCAATTCCAGTCCCGAGAATGCAAGACAAGTTTACGAGTTGGCGCTCGAGTTTTTCGGCGACCAGCACCCCAATGAGCAATTGTATATAGCGTTCGCTCAATTTGAAGAGCGGCAACATGAGTATGACCGTGTCAAGGTGATATACGAATATGCACTTCAGAGATTGCCCAAACAGTTGGCGCCCGATTTGTACGAGAATTTATCCGCCTTTCAAAAGAAGCACGGCGGTCAAGAAGATATCGAAAACTTAATTGCGCACAAAAGGAAGCTATTATATGAAGATAGGCTAGCCAAAGATCCCTACGATTATGATACTTGGTTTGACTATGTTCGACTCGCCGAGGAAGAGTTTACCTTTGAAGAGGTCGAGGACATTTACGAGCGAGCAGTAGCCCAAACACCGCGTGATCGCTTCAGAAAGAACGCGTGGCGCCGATACGTTTATCTATGGATCTATTATGCCACTTTCATGGAACTCAATGTCAAGGATAAGGAGAAAGCTTTTCGGGTATACGAATTCTGTATCAATGAGATAATTCCTCACAAGCTGTTTACGTTTGCCAAGTTGTGGCTGCTGGCGGCAAAGTTGCAAATACGCATGGGCAATATTGAGCGCGCTCGTGATATATTGAACAAAAGTCTCAAGCGCTGCCCGAAGCGCAAACTGTTCAAGGATTATATTGATCTCGAGATTCTATTTCGCGACTTTGACAATTGTCGGCGTCTATACGAGAAATTCCTGCAGCGCGCCCCAGACGACAGCTCCGTTTGGTGCACATATGCCGAGCTTGAGGCGTGTTTGGGCGAGACGTCGCGGGTGCGCGCCATCTACAAAGCGGCCCTGGATCGGCCCGAGCTAGATTCGCCCGAGAACGTATGGAAAGCGTATATTGACTTCGAGATTGATCAGGAGGAGTACGATAATGTAGAGAGGCTCTATGAGCGGCTACTGGAGAAGACGAATCACGTAAAAGTTTGGCTGAGCTATGCCGAGTTTTTCCAGCAACTCGGCCAAACCGACAAGGCACGCAAGGTATTCGAGCGGGCCAATGAACGATTACGCGACGAGGAGCCCCTGGCACGAGTTGTATTGCTCGAGTCGTGGCAAAAGTTTGAGCAGGGCCTGGGCGCTGACGGCAGGGACATAGCGCAGCTGATGCCCACCAAGATTAAGAAGCGCAAATGTTTAGACGACGACGAAGAATGGATCGAGTACTATGAGTATGTGTTCCCGGGCACGGACAAAAAGAAATCGGGTCTCATGGATCGTGTCAAGCGTTGGAAGCAGCAGGCTAAAGAAGAGGAGGCCGGGGCCTAGATAAAAGTCAAGTGGATATTCCTTTTGGAAGTTGCACTTCGTTAGCAACGTGCGTCGCTAACTAACTAGGCGCAACGTTAGCACACTTTTTTGCGCGGCAACAGTAACTCAACGATGTCGCTTGAAAACTATGTGATAGGCATGCAAATGATTGTGATAGTACATGACAAGCGGTTATATAAACACGACGACGAGTGCGCGTCTCGAGTTAGCACACGCAATGCACGCAGGTATTGGGAGAGTTCATTTCACGGCGTTCAAGTTACGATGTTTCTAAAAGTGTGCGCGAGTGACAAACTGTTCATGTTGCCTGATTTGTGTATCACATGTCACACGGTTGATTAAAACACGCCGGTTGGGCCTTAATGGCTCACGTATTTGAAGATGGCGCCGGCGGCGAGCAGGAACGCGACCAGCCAGCCAATGGTAACGCCAAAGCCGAGCAGCACGCCCGAGTCGGAAATGCCCCAGCCGCGCGAGAGGATGTCGCGCATTGACTCCGTGGCGAGCGTTTGCGGTTGCGCATAACTGAGCGGCCTGATCCATTTTGGCATGGCCTCGATGGGCCAAATGATGCCGGCAAGAATGAGGTTCGTGTAAAAGGTGCCTACCACCATCATGACGGCCGTATTCTCCTCCTTGCAGACGGACGACACCAGCAAACCTGTGCGAGATTGGTGTTTATCAACAGATTGTTAGATTTTTGTCTTCTATAATCTCAAGCGCTTAGTCTGATTCGATTGTAGAGATACTCACCGAAAGCCATGCCCGTGGTGCCCTGCAATAGAATCAATATGACAACCCAAATGACGGGCCCGTTCGACGGGATGTCAAAGATGAAAAAGATAACACTAAGCGAGAGTACAATTTGAAAGCACATGACGCAGATTTGTGTGATCGAGTGCGCCAACAAGATTTGGTTCGTTTGTACGCCCGAGACGAGACTGCGCTCGAGTAACCCGTCGCGACGCTCGAGAATAAATGCGAGCGCAGTGAGCCCGGTGGCCATCACATAAGTAATGCTTATTACGACACCCGGCGCCATAAACTCCAGATAACTGTCCTTGTTGAGCGTGCCATAAACGGGCTTACCAGTTTTGATGGGCAACTCGCCGAGCGACTTTTCGTAGCCTATGTCCTCGAGCGTGCCCATGGCAAAGTTAATAAACGAATCTCGGAGGTGATCCTGAAGTGTCATGGACAGATGAAGGTCTATTTTGGTGTGATTAAAGGTTTAAGTTAGTGTTCAGCGCCTCACTCAGATGTGAGCAATGTGTTGTTTTAACACTTTTAGATTGTGATAGTGTAAAGTTAAATGAGAAAAAGTTAAAGAGAACATTCTACTTACTCGTCAAGTCGGGGTACACCGTAATTGTACTATTAGTTAGGGTTTCGTTGTTCACGTCCTCGCCGTGTATGAGACGCGCCTTTAGATTGTCCGTGTACTTGGCCGGTATGTGGAGGGCGCCCCAAACGTGACCCAGCCGAACAGCCTCGAGGGCGCCCGACAAATTGTCGTATCTGATCTGGTGCACAGTTTTGTTGCTCAGGCCATCCAAGAATCGGGCGCTCGCCAACGGAACGGCCTCGTCGTTCACGACGGCCACTGGCACATCAAACGGTTCACCGCCAATGCACAAACAGAATAGGATCACCTGGATGGCGGGCAAAACAAACTGGAACACCAGCACGGGCGGGTTGCGCCGCAATCGGGTGTAGTTTTTCCACGTGACGGCCATCAGGGTTTTCCACCACTGGCAAAAGCCACTGTCGCTCTCGGTTGTCAGCCGGCCGCCCGATGACGAACGGGACGCGAGCGCGCGCGTTGACACGCTCTTGCCGCCGCCGCCGCCGCCGCCGCGCCCGTCCAGTCCCATGTAAGGGCCCGCCAACGTTGAGCGGCTGCGCGCTGGCGAGAGATTTTGTGCGCTGGCCGCGCGTCGCGCAGCCCAGTGCATGTGCTGCGCGGCCATGTAGCGCTCCATGGACTCCGTTTCGCTGGCGCAACTTTCGCCACCTAGAGACGACTGGTCGTCGTTGTCGTCGTCGGTCTGGGGCGAGACACCGGTTACCACCTGGTGGCGCGGATGCGGAAGCGGAAGTTGTGCGCCAAAATTCGAGAGGGCGCCAAAGTGAGCGGGCGCGTGCTTTGCAACTGCCGCGCTCTCGTCCTCCGAGGAGAAATCCTCGACGGCCTCGTTTGTCACAGAGCTAGTTGGTGGCACCTGTTGGATCACCTCGTTGGTGCCGGTGTTTATGCGCACGCTGGTGGCGGCCATCTTGTTGTTGCCAGCGAATGTTGCAATCTGGCGCCGCCGCGACGAGCCGTCTCGGTCGGTGCCCAGCGGCCCGATCTCGACGCTCGTCGTCGTCGTCGTCGTCGCCGCCGTCTTTGCTGTTGTCAGGGTTTTGTGCGCATCGGTTGCGGCGCGCTTCCTGAACTCGGCGGCCATCTCGTTCACCTGGGCAATCTCGGCCGCTGCCTCGCGCTTGCTCGCCTGGCCACCTGTCGCCAATTTGGCCGCGCGGCGCGACGAGTCGGTCATGCAAAGCTTCAAGAAGACATCCTCGAGATTGTTGAGCCCATTGCGGTGCATTAGCTCGTCGGGACTGTCCTCGGCCAGAATGCGCCCGTTTCGCATCAGGCCCACCACGTTTGCCTGCCGGGCCTCCTCAATGTAGTGCGTAGTTATAATGACACTAATACGCTCGGTTTTGGTCATGTTGACCAGATGCTGCCAAATGCTGTGCCTAAGCAGCGGGTCGACGCCCACCGTGGGCTCGTCCAAGATCAATAGCGGCGGCGAGTGCACGAGCGCGGCCGCCAGCGAGACGCGTCGCTTTTGGCCGCCACTTTTGTGTGCGCCAATTTGTCACGCAGGTTGCAATGGTTTGTACAATGGCAACAGACACTTGCTAGCTTGTTAGTTGGTTGTCATTGTTGTTGCGCTAGAGATCGCTTAGGTTGACATGCCGCCCCCCCCCAGGCGTGTCGCGCCCGTCATTCGGCTCGTTACTCACCTCAAGTTGGCCACGGCGCGCTTCTTGGTGGGCAAATCAAGGAACTGTAAGAGAAAGTCGACGCGTTTTTTGATGTCGCGCATGGGCATCCGATTGATCAGGCCAAAGTAGTTGAGAGTTTCCTCTATTGTAAAGTCCTCGTAGACAGAGATCTCCTGGGGCATGTAGCCAACGTGACGGCCGGGCACCTCGCTCGGGCCCTCGCCCGGCCGTAGCCCGAACACCATCACAGAGCCGCTCTGGGGCCAGACGCGGCCGACCATGCACCTGAGCATGGTGGTCTTGCCGCATCCGCTTGGACCCAGCAGGCCGTATCTGAGGCATGGCAGAAACGAGTAATTAGTCGGTTGGTTAGTCAAACCAGCTGGCTGGCTTGTTGCGAGCCAAGTCGCCCGTAGGAGACACTCGAGACACACATAGAATTGACCTTCAATTGCTGCGCAAGTCGCGCAATTCACTTCCTCAAACACAGAGTCCGCTAATTAGCAAGTTGCATATTTGTCGTTGAAACAATCAAACTTTTGACACTATGCACATGTGGTGCATAACAATGCCAGACGAGAGATCGGCCATGAAATATCACTCACACTCTCACGCTTTTGTCTTGCACTGTGACTCTGTCGCGCGCGCGCCACAGTTGTGCACAAGCTGCCTGCGCTAAACAATTCACGGCTCTCTTTGTGCTGCTCTGCTGCTGCTGCTGCTGCTGCTGATTCGTCTGCAACTGACATATGAATTGCGTGTAATGGCTTTTCGGGCTTTGGCTGATTTAGTTTTGCTCTGCCTGCTTTCTAAATTGACGCTGAACCATGATGTGTTTGATTGGTGATGCACCTTGCACGACAGCAGGGCACGAATAACTAGATGCGAATTGAATGAAAAACAACAATCTCGGATACTTACATTGAACCCTCGGGCACGGTTAGATTGATCTTGTTGAGTATCGTTTTTCGTTGGCTTCCGCGGCCAATCTCATATGTTAAATTTCTGAAAATCACAGCATCTAATTGAGGCACTTGATTTGGATTGGCCGAAGAGAACGCGAGCTCGGGCGGACCGACTTGCGCCTGGTGGCGATAGTGGTGATGGTGGTGTTTGTGGCGCATCTTAATGCTAATGTATTTCCTAGGCTTGATAGTTTGATTAAAGTAGACCTTCTTATTAAACCATTCAGGTGAGCATTTCTCTTGATTTTAATCACTAACCATCTAGAAATCACGCTTCTCACTTAATCAATTGCCTCTAACAAATAAATAACTGTGTTTGTGATACCAATTTGAGATTGGTATCATCAGTTAAATTGTATATTTTATGTCAACGCAATAAATTGATGGACAACCGGGTGTATGATATCAAATTAGAATGGCGCGGCCTAGTGCAAGAGCAAGTGAGGATAACAATCTCTAGTTAACTAGTGTAGCGAAGTGTTGCCGAGTGAATAGTTAGAATATTTCAGGTGTGGCTTGAGCACAATTGCAAGTGTTACAAATTGCAAATCGCTTGCGAGTTGCGAAGAAAAACCGGTGGTCTCACGCGCTGGCGCGCACGGGTTTTACCAGACAGCAGACGATGCAAAAGAGCTAGTTGCTGGAGAGAGATCCAATCTCGTGCAGACAACAAGTGAATATTATTTTCTCTTGCGAGAGGGATTCGGTCTGTCTACAGTTCGAGTGTCACTTTCTAGCAACTACTATCGAGTTAACAAACACAAGAGTGTGTGAATGGAAACGACTTTTGTCCGCTGGTGGCTGTGTAAGGCTCGGCCTGCATCAACAACTCAGAAGGTGTTTTTCAATTTGTTTGTTCTCAATCTTGGCACAAAATCTCGCCTTCTACGCAAAACTGCAAACAAGCGACACTTTCCTTACGCCAACGACGCAGTGCCACTCGCACGTTAGCCGATGCTATTTCATTGTCAACGCCTTCCTAACTGGACACACAATATGGCAACTTTACGGCTTACAAGTTTCCGTCTAGCACGCCGTCGTTCGGCGCGGGCGAGTGGCACGACCAACCTTGAAACTTTCCTTTCCGCACCACCTTAAAAATTGCACGCAAGATAAGCGCTAGTACGGCTGAGGGCGTGTCGAGAGTAGGATTCAATTAAACTGATTATTCTGTCTATTGAACAATTAAGCAATTTTAGTTGTGCTAATGAGCAGCAGGAGGTCAGAATTCATCAATGAGAATTGAGTCGAAGGCGCGCAAGAGATACGAATGTCCGACTGCTTTCGAGAGTTCTCGCGCTGACTTCCCGAATAAAAGCGAAAAATCTGGGATCTGATTCATTGGGCGCCGCAATCCAGGACTCGCACACGTCCTCTGCACCATTTGTAGCGTGGCGGCTGCGTGCAAATGTGCGCAACTCTCGCTCAGCGCCGAATGAATCGCAAGCAGGGCCGCTCGCACTGTGCGAGCATGAGCCTTTGCGCCGGCTCAAGTCGCCCTGGCAAACTCTCATGGCTTGCTTGCGCGGGCGCTCGCCTTGGTCGCCCGCCTGCCAAGTCCATATTAAGTAAAACCATATGACTCGCGTGCGCGCACACGGCCGCCTGGCTGGCATCACTCGTGCTGTTGTCGTTGTTTGCGGCCAATCTCGAGAGATTCATCTGGCTGATGGCTCGCACAAGCGGGCGGGCGGGCTAACGTCGCTATGCGCCGGCGTTCTGACTCATTCGCTCCCGCGGCCCGCCCTCGCTCGCAAGCTCAGCTCGGCTCGGCTCAGTCAGTTCAGTTCAGTTCGGTTCATACTCACAACATTCTGAATTCTTTGCATCTCACTCCTGCCAAACGCTCATTGGATAGCAAACTTAAGCACGCCCAAAGCCCAAGCTATAAATGGAGCGCAAAACGGTGCACGCGACACGGCGGGGCCTGTTGCAAGGAATGTCGCGCCCGCTCTGTGCGCTCCTTGGTGACACGGGCGCAGTGCAAGCGGCTGCTAGATTGTGTGAGCTTAATTGTTGATGAGATTGCATCAATCCGAGCGTGTTTTGTGCGAGTGCGTGTGCGTGTAGCAATCTCTCAACAAGTATTTACATCGCGCCGGCGCCAACAGCTGCCTCTGTTGATTAAACTGGCCCTCAAGTGAGCGAGCGGGTGAGTTCTATTAATGAATGACGACTGGCGTTTATCCCCGCGGCTCGTACTTTTGCGCATCTGTCTGTGCGTGTGTCACGCGCGACAAACTTGCCGCCCGAGATAAGAGATTGATATTATTCCGATTTAAATTGAGTGGCCATTTGCCTCGCGTCCGAGTTCATCAAGTAAGTCCTCGCGCGCATCGAAAGGTCGCACACAAGCACACACACACACACACACACACACACACACACACACACACACACACACACACACACTGATCCACAAGCCGATTGCATGCCGGCCAAACAAAATTAAAATAGCTCAATTTTGCACGCAATCCGGGTTGAAGATGAACTACATCAACTGCAACTGAAACAAACTGAAAGTCACTTGTGATAGCGCACACAATCATAGATTATTGGAAAGAGAGAGAGAGAGAGAAAAAGACAGAGGAGCGTGAACTCGATATTAAGGGAAGTTGCAAGCAAGAATCAACAAGTAAAAGTATAGTTTCTTTTTCTTTTTTCACTTCAAAAGCCACAAGAATCAAGTAAAAGACAGAATTGTAGAAATTGTCAAGGATAGAGAATAGCCGAGCCATGAGCTGCAGTGGGCACCATTTTTCCGTGCACTCGCCCGATTGCAAGGCCCACATGAGCATTCAGAGCAACCGGCCCCTCCAGGTGGAGCCACTTGCAAGCAACTCGCGCGTCACCACGCCCCTGATGGGCGACCACACCCCCACTGGGATGCTCCAAATTGACACGGTCGGCCTGGCCGGCTCTGACTGCCACCTGCGAGTGATATCGCCCGCCGACGGGCCAACGGGCGCGCCCGATTGCGACGACAACAACTACACACTTGTCATCCTCGATTGTTCGCCCCATCCCGGCGAGCACGCGGCCCCAAGCGGTGGCCAACACGAGGGCCGACTTTCAGGCGGCGGCGGCGGCGGCGGCGGTTTCAAGATGAGATGATTACCTGCCCGGGCGGCTGCCACTGTCAAACTGAGCTCATAGTGCGCCAACAAATCGAGCACGACCATTCATGTCGGCGCACCAGCAGCAGCACCAGCAGCAGCAGCAGCAGCAGAGGCAAATGCTCGGCTACGATGAAACATCGGCGAGCACAACGACCACAAGAACGAGCACAACGAGACAAGATAACTCGTCGCGGCAATCAATGAGTGACATTCAGCAGCAACAGCAGCGCTACCTAGAAGATGAACAAGATCGGCGGGGGGCAGCGGCAGCAGCAGCAGCAGCAGGTGGTGGTCGCGCGCCAGCAGCGGCACACGTCGCACGAGAACTTTCTCGAGCCGAGCGAGCGACACACTGGCGGTGGCACGCACGCGGAGAGCTCACAGGATCGCCATTATCAGCAACAAGCACCACTGTCGTCGACAACAAACTGGCACCAACGACAAGAACAGCAGCAGCAGCAGCAGCGGCAAATAAACGAGCTGAACGAGCGACAGGTTACGCGAACGGTCGTGACCCAACACGAGCAGCAGTCGAGCCAAGCGAGGGCCGCGCGCCCGGGCACGCGGCTCGTCAAGAGGTGGAACTGGAATCAGGCGCAGTTTGTTGAGGAGGAGGTGCCCGAGCGGCCGCGGCCCGTTGTGGTGCCCGGCCCGCCCGCTTCGGGCAACACGCACGCCGACGAGCTACTGCTCGGGCGCGCCCACCAGTCGGGCGTCTCGTCGGCGGCGAGCGCGGGCACGCCCGGCGGCAACATTTGGAACCAGGAAATTGCGAGCCTGTGCGCCGAGCTGTCGCCGGTTCCGCCAAGCGGCGGCTCGCAGCCGCCGCCCCCGCCGCCACCTCATTATGATCCCAGCTGGTTGGCCTACAGGAAACCCGACGAGGAGTCGGTGCAAGCGGACCCGCTCTATCGGGACCTGATGGCCGAGTTGCAGCGGCTTGAGGAGGGCGTGTCGGCGTCGCAACAAAAAGCGCCGCCGCCCGTCGAGGTGACGCCCGATTGTCAGCAGCGGCCCGCGTTTGGTCAGCCGCTGGCGCCCGCCGAGTTGGAGTTGAACGAGTACGAGAGCGTTGAGTTTATTGGGCGCCTGATTCCCAACTCCGATCCGACAATGCGCGTCGAGTGGACGAAAAACGGGCGACCGCTGCTGGAGAGCTCGCGGCTCACGTGCGAATACGAATTTGGCGTCGTGCGTCTGGTCATTCGCCGGTGCGAGGCCGAGGACTCCGGAATTTACCAGTGTCGCGCGATCAATCAGCTTGGCGAGGCGCACTCGCGCACCAAGCTACTAGTGAACGCCAAGGGCAACGTGCAATATGAAACTCTGCACCCGGCGGGCCTGGAGCGCATTCGGGCCCTGGAGAATCCGCCCGAGGCGGCGCAAGTCACCGAGGAGACGCCCCAGCAGGCGCCCAAGTTTTTGAGCCATATTCAGGATTACGTCGAAAAGGACGAGGGCGAGTCGGTGCACTTCGAGTGCTGCCTCGGGCCCGTCGACGATCCCGACATGCGCACCGAGTGGTTCTTCAACGGGCGTCCGCTCGTAACCGGCTCGCGTTTTCACACAATAGACGATTTTGGTTTCATAGTGCTCGACATTGATTGGTTGTTTCCGCGCGACACGGGCGAGTACATTTGCCGGGCGACCAACAAGCACGGAAGCGATCTTACGCGCACGGTTATGCGCGTCCGGCCCGCAAAGAACATTGTGCTCGAGAGTCAGCTTAGCGAGAACGCGGACGCGACAATTGACAAGTTGCGTCAGCTTGAGTTTCCCGATGTCGCGCCCGAGCCGACGCAAGTCGATCACGGCCGCCCGGCGCACTTTGTCGAGCCGTTGCGCGCGCGCGACCAACGCCAGCACTACCTCGAGGGCGACAATGTTCACTTTGAGGCGCGCGCGGGGCCCGCAACCGACGGCCAGCTACAAGTGGATTGGTTTCACAACGACAAGCCGCTAATTAGCGGCCACAGGTTTAAGCCAACGTTTGATTTTGGCCACATCCTGCTCGATATTCTCTACGTTTACCCCGAGGATTCCGGCCGCTACAAGTGTGTTGCGCGCAACGCGCTCGGCGAGGCCGCCAGCGAATTCACAATCCAGGTGCAGGGCAAACAGGCCATTGTGTACCAGTCGCAGTTGCCCAAGGAGATGCAGGGCGGCGTTGAGAAGATCACCGAGATGGAGGCCATGTGGAATCGGGCGCCCGATCCCGAGGAGGAGGAGGCGCCCGCCGAGCGGATGGCGCCCCAGTTTGTCTTGCAACCAAAGCCGTGCGTTGCATTTGAGGGCTCGTGCGCGCGCTTCTGTTGTCGGATTGTTGCGCACCCGCGCCCGCGCGTCGCCTGGTTCATAAACGGCCAGCTAGTTGTTAGCGGCTCGCGCTACAAGCTCACACACGACGGCATGTATCATCTCACAATAGCCAAGTGCGCGCTGGCCGACGCGGGCCAGGTCGAGGTGCGCGCGCGCAATTTGCTTGGCGAGTGTCGCGCAATTAGCGAGCTCAAGGTCAAGCGCAAGGTCGACGATTATCGTGGCGTGCTAAAGAACTCGCCAAATCCCTGGTACGACGAGACCACTCTTAAAATGTATCGTCGCCAAAAAGAGGACCCCGAGGATGAAGATTTTGAAGAGTTTCTAATTAACTTTCAGCGCCAGCGACAGCAGCAAGCGGCCGACGAGTTGTCGAGGCAGGGCCAGCAGCAGCAGCAGCAGCAGCAGCAACACGGGGGCGTGGACAGCGAGACACAATCAACAAATGCCAATCAGGCCAACCAGGTGATCGGCTACATGGAGCCGGGCACGCCCGATGTCAATCTATTGCTATTGTCGCAGGCGCACACGAGCACTCGCGGCGGCCCGCCGCTCGTGGAGCCGGGCGACTTGCATCCGGTTGTACTCGAGCAGCAAGCTATCAAGGCGCCCGCGCCCTCGACTGTCCAGCGGGCGCTCAGCGCCAAAGACAGTCGACTATCCGACCAGCCGCCGCCGACTGGCTTTGTTGCCGAGCTTCGGGCGCCGCCGGGCAAGCGGAGCGGCACCGGAGGGGGCGTGTTGGGCGGCGAAACCGGAAGTGATAATACAACGCACGAGCAGCAGCAGCAGGCACAAAATCAGCGTGTGTTTGGTTTGACGCGGCGAAATGCCGATCAGAGCGTCAATCAGCAGAAACGGCACGACTTGCAGCAAGAGCAAGGGCATGTGCAAGAGCAGCAGCAGCAGCAACAACAACAACAACAACAACCACAACAACCACAACAAATATCACAAGCAACAGGCGGCAACAGGCAGCGCATGATGCCGCCCGCCTCGCCCGAGAACACGGAGCACGGGCGCGAGATCCACTCGCACTTTCACACGCAAGTTCAGGTCGAGCGGCGGCCCAACAAGGAGATCACGCGCGAGATAATCGAAAAGGAAACATTCGAGCAGGAGCACAGCGGCTCGTCGAAGGACAAACTGAGCAGTCTAAATCCGAGTGCGGCGCCTGCAGCGGCCGGACGCCTGGAGCGGGCCCGCAGTGTCACGCCCACTCGGCTTCCAGGCTCCGCCCCCGAGTTGTATGCAAACCAGAGTAGCGAGCATGCAGCAGCAGCAGCACAAGAGCAACAGCAACAGCAACAGCAACATGTGGTTACACTTCGGCACACTGGAGCGCAACAGATGAATCAGCGTCACGCGCACGACACGAGCCAGCACACGCAGCCGCAAGTGCTAACGACCGATGACTTTATGATTCCGCCCGAGTTTACGAGAAAAATTCAGCCCTGCCAGGCGATCGACGGCGACGAGGCGCGCTTCGAATGCTCATTTAGGGGCGACCCTCTACCAACTATTTCGTGGTTCCGCGAGTCCAAGTTGTTGCGCACGTCCAATTTGTACGCGATTGAAACCGACCCGAGCGAGGGCATTTCAACGCTTGTGATAAAACGCGTGACACTTGGCGGCAACGCAGTTTACACGGTCAAGGCCGAGAACGCGGCGGGCTCGGCCAAGAGCTCGGCCAACTTGGTTGTCGAGCCGCACCCGTTGCCCGCGTCGGCCCGCGGCGGCCACGCCCGCCAATTCGATGCGCTCGATCATCTGGACGCGGCGGCGGCCACGAGCCCGGCGGCGCGCTTCACCGTCTCGGACATGCGCGGCTTCTCGCCCATGTCAATGAGCGACTACGACGACGCAACCTCGCTCTCGAGCGACATTCAACTTCACCTGGCCCAGCCGACGCCATCGACCACGACGACGACGACGACGACGGCGACGACGATCACGGGCACCAATCAGCAGGCAAAAGTGATCAAGTCGGTGCGCACCCGTCGGCTGAGCCCCGACGACATGACGGCACTCATTCGGGCGTCGCCAGACAATCTGATCGCGCCCACTTTTTTGCACACCATCCACGAGGTGCACTCGCGCCCGGGCGAGCTTGCACGACTCGACGCGCGTCTCATCGGGAGCCAGCCCATGGAGGTCAAGTGGTTGCGCGACGGCGAACGCGTACGGCCCGACAAGCAGCACAAGTTGCTACTCGAGGGCGACCTCTACACGCTACTCATCCTCGAATGCGCCCAAACGGACGAGGGCCATTACGAGTGTGTGGCGAGCAACGCGGTGGGCGAGGCGCGTTGCGGCGCAAGCTTGCGCGTGTCACCCGACGGGCGCACTTCTGTAAACTCGCAAGCGGGCGTGTCCTATGCACCAGCCTCCACCACCACCTCCTCCTCCTCCTCGATGCAGATCTCAACCGGGCCAGCAACGAGCCACCCGCAAAGCTCAAGCTCGACCACGGCAACCGCAACGGCAACCACCACCACGATAACGGCAACCAAATTTGTCACATCAAGCGGACAACAGCAACAGCAACAGGTGGCCGGCATGACTTCCGGTGGCGGCCAGCAACGCCAACACTTTGGCCTGACGCGCCAGCCGCATCATCAGCTCATGAGCCAGTACACGGCGAGCGGCGACCAGATGACAACGGGCTCGAGTGCGCTCTCGAGTCAGCCCGCACAGACGGCCATTCCAAAGCTCATCAAGGGCCTCGAGAATCAGCAGACGCGCGAGGGCCAATCGGTGACCCTGCGCTGTCAAATTTCCGCCTTCCCTAAGGCCGAAGTCAGCTGGTTTAAACAGGGCGACAAGCTCATCAAGCCGTCCAAGTATTTCCGCATCTTCAAGGAGGGCGACGAGACGCACTGTCTCAAGATACTCGAGACGTTCGCCGAGGATCAGGGCCAGTACAGGTGCGTGGCGCGCGCCCAAAACGGGCAAATTGAAACGCGCGCCCACATTTCGGTGATCCCAAGCTCGCCCAAGTGATGTTTGATACTTTTATCCTATGATTTCACATATAAATCACATTTTTACACGCATGCGAAGCGCCCGCGTGACGGGGAGGCCAAATAAAGCGCTCAAAGCGCCACCTGGCGCGCAGATTTCAAATCATACGCGCAAACTCGGCTCCATGTGGTAATTGCGAATGGTCTTTTCTCTAATTCGTTTCTTAAAATTTTAAATGTCAATCTAGCTAACTTGGCAAATACTGTGGCCCTGCTTGAGTTTTTCCTAGAATACTCGTGACATTTAGACGCCAGATTATGGCGATGAGCCGCGTCGAGGCGGCACAAAGACAGCCGCGCACACAAGAGCAATCTCGACGCGAGGCTTTCGATATTATGCGCCTGAGTCGGCGGCGGCGCATTTTGTCACCAAGCTCGATTTCGAGACTTGAGAGTTCAAAGTCTCGCTTGAGCAGACTTTAGGCGCCGCCCCCGCCCCCTCCCTCTCCAATGGTCGCTCGGTTTGCGCGCACGGTTTAATTGGCAATGTCGGGCTGCGGTTTCCAGCGAACTCGCTAGCTCGCCCCATCCCCAACCCCCCCCCCCATTCCCCGCGCGCGAGATATCAGACCTGCTCGCTGTTTGCAAGATGTCGCGCATGTTACGCGCAGGCTGCCCGCCGCCACGTAACTCGGCGCGCCCGCCAATCAGCCGGGCCGTGTAATTCATCCCAATCGCGTTTGAACTCCACCCCGGGTCGAGCGGCACGGGCCGTATGGCACTTCTTGTAATGGAGATGTTGTTTTGATTTACTTTCAGCCGCGTACGCTCGCCCACCTCGAGCTTTGTGCTTGTCGGTCGACACGCGAGCGGCGAGCAAAAAGAGGCGACAGAAAAAGTAGCGGCGGCCGCGAGACGGAGGCACCTAGCGCCGTTTGCGACCTCGCGGCCCCGGGGGCGCGAACACTCTCGCGCGCAAACGTGGAGTTGGCAGTGGCGCGCGCTAGCCACTCGCGTCTCATGGCACCGAGTGCGCAGGCTCACGAGGCGCGCGGGTGATGCGCGATGGCTTCTGTTCTGCGCAACCCCGAGCGCTAGCGGTTGAATCGGGAGCGTCGGGCGAGAAATTGAGCCGCTGTCGCCTAGCCACAAACGCTCGCTCGCCCGCTCGCTAGCTCGCAGACACACACACACACACACACACACAAACACACGCACACACATGCAAACCTACTCAGACGCGCGCAAGCGAGCGAATGAGAGCCAGCGATATCTCTCATTTTGCATGTTTTCCTGCCTAGACTGCCGCCACCGCCTTGTCGCCTTGCCACAGAGCGAGCTTGTTTTTTTCGCGTCCGTGTCTCTATGCGCGCGAGTGTGTGTGTGCGTGTGTGTGTGCATGTCGCACGGGCGTCTGTCTCGTGGTGTACAAAGCGAGTTCAAACCCGACAAAGCGGCCAAAAGCAAGCCGCTTGTTAACGCGTGAGATAGAGATTGAGATAGAGAGCAGAGAGAGAGAGAGAGAGAGAGAGAGAGAGAGAGAGAGAGAGAGAGAGAGAGAGAGAGAGAGAGAGAGAGAGAGAGAGAGAGAGAGAGACGGCGCGTAGTCGTCTTCTTCTTCTTCTTTTTTTGAGGAAACACGACTCGACGCGACAAAATCTGCGCCAGGTGAAGCCGACTCGACGAGCGTGTAAATGATCGCGCCGGGCAAGCGACAGGAAGATGCGCCCCAGCTTGCTTGTCGTCGTCATTATCGTGACCGTGGTCGCGAGAGCAGCTCATTTGCAAGTCAACAGGAGAGCGAAACACATGATGGCAAGATGAAGAGAGCAGCAGCGTTCAGCTAATCAATATCAATGTTTTGCTTGCATTTACAAGTCACGAGAAAAATGATGCTGACCAATAGACGGACAAACCTGGCAAGTAGCAGCAGAAGCATTAGCAATAGCAGCGGCAGTTTTGTGCGCGGCAAATGACAAGAGGCCTCAGACGAAAGTTGCCCCCCACACACACACACACACACACACACACACACACCAAGCAAAAACCGTCACAGTAGGTTAATTTGAGATTTGAAATAATTGAGATATTTAGGCACCAAATTTGAGGCATTCGATCATTCCAACACACAATAAGAATTCTCTCTATCACATTGCAAGTTGAATTGAGCGTTCACAAATATACACACACACACACACTCACAAACACACAGTTTTGAGCGAAACTTAATTTTGTGCGAGCGCACGGCAAACAAGCGAACAGTGCAACAAGCTGGTTGGGCCGTTCGCAAATTGCACTGCCACACGAGAAGACGCACGAGAGCGAACGAGACTCGCGCGCAACAACTAGCCAATTGCAAGATACAAGATAACAACAGTTTGAGGGGCGACATCTCGCCGAGTGGAATGCAAACATGCCAACCAACCGGCGCGGATTGGTCGCACCACAGAACACATTTCTCGAAATTATCATCAGGCGATACAACTCGTTGCGTAAGTAGACTCTCACTGGCAGCAATTTGCCTTATTGTGCGATAGGTCAAGTCAATATGGACGCGTGCGCGGGATTATTTAATGTTCTCACCTGACTCCTCGCTATAACGAGCTCGCCGCGCACACTCACTACCACGATGGCCTTTTTTAACATTTCCAAATTGAGTTGTCCTCTGTGTGCCCAGTTTGTTCGTAGTTGCTCGAACATCGAGAGCTGAGCCTTCATGTGTGGGGCCGCGCCCGCATAACGGCACACGGCATGGCGGCTAATTATTCTAGAAGAGGCACGGCTGTTGGCCCGCGAAAAAAAAGAATGGGTTTGCACGTTAATGCTCGAGCACCACCACTGGACATTTCCCACTGGCGCTCGTCTGCTCTTCCGCCTGTCTGTTTGCTCGCAATGAGAAACTGGTGCGAGCTTGCAAACTCGAAAAGCGCGCAACCTGAAACTTAATACGGCGTAGGTGCAAATGAGCGGACAAACGAACGGGTACACGGGGGCAGCAGAAGCAGTAGAACTAGGCTCGTTTGTATGATACTGGTCGCGCGCGCGCGCGCGCGCGCGAAAGTTAATATGCTAATGCGTGTGAGGCCGGTTGAGCGCGCGAGTGAGCAACGAGCCTCTCTAGTTTCGAGTTATTTAAGTTTCAATTTCAGTTTCCTCTCACTCTTTCGCACTTTCTCGGCTAACAACCAAACCGAGCCGAACCGAACCGAGCCGAGCTGAACCCGTTCTAAGCGGGCTCGACCCACTGACACGCGCACTTCATTACGGGCCGAGCCGCCGGCAGTCAAAGCACAAAAGCGCAAGTGAGACAGCAACACGCAAACACCATTTGTGTTGGCGCGCGATCAAATCCGCGCGCAAATATCATGCTAGACAGCCCGCTTGGGCCCGCCTGATTTGTCTTTTGTTTGGCTCTTGATGGTCGAGACGCGCCCCGACTAAGTTCGAGCCTCTTCTGCAACTGGATGAATGCAAAAACATTAGGGGCCGGCCGACGCACGAGAGTGTCAAGTCCATTAAAAATTACGGAACTCGTGCGCTGGGCCCGGCGAGGCACGGCTCGTGCCGCACGCTCGAGGTGCGCCTGCAAGCGCGCGCGCGCGGCACAACACTAATTATGGCCGCCCAGTGGTCCAAGTCGAACCACCACGACGACAACGACAACAACAACAACAATCGGCT